>RJWJ010010990.1:0-45529 GCA_004363605.1 Indri indri | reverse complement strand
GCCAGAACAGCATTTAGATATCAGAGACAGATGAAGAACCCAAGGAATCCACAAAAACAGGGGCCTGAGTGTCTGTACCTCTTCAAAGAGATAACTTTGTTTGGTCAGCTCCATTTGCTTGCAGGAGTAACAACTTGATAAAATACCAGGATGTAAAAAAGCCTCCCTTGAAACCAGAGCCTGAGGACCCCGACTCAACATCTGGGTGGCAAAGTGGTGGATCAGAGAGACCAGAGAGAGTCGCAGGGCAGGCACCGGGTGGCGCTCATAGACCTGCTGCATGGACCGGGCATAGAGACCTCCTGATTCCGGAGGCTGAGCATGCACACCTGAATGAATGAATGAATGAATGCACGTGAAAGAGGAAGCTGCTGGTGTGGTTGGGTAGCTGGGAGATGGCCACGGTGGTCTGGTGGAGTTTGGGATCTCGAGGCAGGTAGGCAGATCTGGGCAGGCAGAACCCGAATCCCACTGTGCATATGTGGATGATAACGCCCAGTCATCAACTTGTCCTGGGGGCTAAATGACCTGGCTACAGGTCATGTGTCCAGCTCAGGGCCACTTACCTAATTGGGACCAAAGCACTGCACTTTCCCTTCTCATGTCAAGGGCTTGAGGTGATTCTAGCACAATCCCAGCTCTCAATCTGAGTTCATGGCTCTATTCTGTGGGCACCGTGGCCTTAGGGAGCTGGGTTCCTAATTCACGGGGCTATTTCTAAAACTACCCAAGACAATACCAGGTAAAGGCGCTGCAACATGTTAAATTATCTTGCTATATTCATCATCAGTACCTAGTGCAGTGCTTGCTACCTAACCGGCTTTCAGTAAATGCTTTGTACGCAAGTGAAACATCGCTTGTTTGTTCTGTAAAAACCAGCAGGAAATTGTTAGTGTATGATAAAATTAATGACGATCGGTGAATTATATCATAAAAAGTCTAACATAACTTAAGAGGACCACTAGATTCAGACTTTCATTCAGAGTAATTTCAGAATATTCTTATGTTTTAGTTTTTAGGAGCATTTTGCAGAATAAAGAAATATGGATGGAGGATACTATTAAAGGCAAGGGCTTTCAATTTTTTTTTCCCCTCCCTCCTGCCTCTCAACTTTTTAAAGTATAAATCTCTCAAATGTAGGATGCTGGTGATAGCTCACCACTAAAATGTGTGACTCCCTAATTCATCTGTGCCTTGATTCATACCATCTGTGTATTTCAGCCTCATTTTGGAACCTGCTCAATCCCTAATTCCGGTCCCAAGGGAGAAATAAATCATAAGAGTTAGAAGAACCTGGAAATATCATATAACCAATGACACTGTTTCAACATATAAAAAAGCATCTAGGCCTTGATACCCTATTGATATAATTGTCTGCCATTTAATAAACATGACACTCTGTCCCAGACTAATAAAATCTCCAGCATCTCAAAGAGTTAGATGATAAAATAAAAATTAAACCGCAACTGAACAACCAAAAACCAATTGCTCTCTCTCACTTTTACCATACTTTGACTTAACTGCTAGCTGCTGGACATGACTGTAGTAAAGCATTATTATTATAGGTTGCTTTATCCTTAATGAAACTTCAGAGTCCTCTTGGAACAAAGATCCTATTAAACCATGATTTTAGAGTCCAGGCAGTTGGAAAGTAAGTCTTGCAGGGAGAGGAGGGAGCTCCCAATTTAACAGCAGTACCCAGGATACTGAGATGATCAAATTTCAAAGTAATTCTGGCCACTTAAATTTCAGACTGCAGGGTCAGGCCACCAAGCAATGTGGACAAAGCAGAATAGGTACTTGACAAAAACAAAATATTTGTAATAACAAATGCTTCACTCGGGCAGAAAAGCATCAACACTTATGCAAAGGGTTTATTTTTGCTTTTATCTTTGCAGCTTAGAAATTTTGTCTTCAGTGAAGGTTCTCATTTATTATGTTAGCCCATAGTTAAAGGGTAATATTCACAAAGACCAATTTCAGTAATAATGACTTACTTTCTTAAGTTTAATATCACAGCAAAACACTCCAGAAAAAAACAACATTTTAAGATGACCAGGTTGGAAATTTATTGGGGCACTTCAGTACTGTGAATAATAGTATGCCACTAGATTCATTTCCTCAATCTGTATTATACTTCTCCAAAATACAAACTGAGCATGTGATTACGAGTGATGTTACAGTCTGATATACAGTTCATTGTAATTATTTATTTTTCAAGCAGTTGAATGCTTTTATCCCTAATTTTGATTATCACTATACATCAGTGAACAGAGAAAGCCATTGTCATGTATTCCTGTGAATTTATATGCAAGTATGTAAACATACATACATACGCACCAAATACACATTCATTTATATAAGAGAAGGATGCATATGTATTTAAATTACCTATTTACTTTTCAAACTAAATAGTATAAGATTTTAAAAGAGATTTATCCCTTTCTAAAATATCATCCATCCATCTATTACCCAGATTAGCAAATTTTTACTGAGTGACTCTAATGTGCCCAGTGCTGGTCTAGGCACTGGATAATTTGCTTGTTATTTATTGTTTTATATCCTCCCCTCAGAAAACTTCCTGATCTTTACATTTCATTCTAACAAAATAGACTCGTTTTAATAAAAATTTGGCAGGAGTTCATTTAGAAGATTAAATTTTATAGTTCAAAATGTCCCGAGATGTTTCAATCTACATGGAAAATAGAGAATATCTAATTGCCAAACCACATCTAATTTTGAGATTTGGTGTATTAGCAATTCTGGCCACACAAATAGAATTTAATTTTTTTAAAATAAAATATATAAAGTTTGTCTTCAAGAACAATTTTACATCATAGGAATGATCTGACATTATGATAAATTATCTGATTTTAATAGATATATATTTTTTATTTCAAAAGTTACTTCCTTTACTGTCTATGATGGAGTATAAACTGGTAGCAAACTCATTTTTCTGCAAAACAAAAGCAAAATCACAAAAAACAAAAACAAAAGTAAACCCCAAAACTATATGGACCAAATATAGAGACCAATTGCTCTAGGCCTTGACAACAGACAGCAGAGTACTGTGATGCTGGAGAGGAGGGAGAACACAAGGTAAGCGCCACACCTGCCCAGCTCTCTATGTGGGAGTGCTTTGCTGAAAGCGCTGCAGGCAGGTGCATCTCAGGCAGACAACGGCGCTTCGCTGATTGCAAGATGCAGAGGTCAGAGTTGAGGTCTGTTCTAATAGCCAGAACCTGTGGCAGTGGACCTGAAAGCAGAAAGCTGCACTGAATGGGGGCCCAAGATGTCTGCCCTAAGATTTCTTGCTGGTCCTTATTAAGGGGGTGAGCAGCTGTCCTACAGGATGAGATTCCAGGTAGCCTAGGAGAGGACCGCAGCTGCAGGCTGAAAGCTGATAGGCGCTGGAAGACAGAGGTTACACAGAACTGGGAGGCAATCGCGTTCGGGCCCACGTAGAGTGGAGAGACCTCAGTGATCGTCCTGGGCACTCAAGTCCATGCCTCATGAGTAAAAACCACATGCTAGAGGACAGGCTGTGCCATGGGGCCAAGGAAAACCTGAAATAGATGGGCCCTAACAAAGAATAATGCAAAGCTTCAGGGGATCAAAAGGATCTCCTCTTATATTATAATGATATAAATATATATGACATAATAATGTATTATAAATATATTTAAGAGAAAAAGGAAAAAAGAGGCATAATTAGTTAACAATGGAAAATTTCAGATGGGAAATATAGAGTGTAAAAAAAAGAACCAAATGCCAATTCTGGAATTGAAGCTTAAAATAACCTAAATGTATATTTCACTAAATTGTCTAATGATTAGAAATGGTAGAAGGAAGACACAAATGATAACCAACTTCTTTTATTAGAAACAATTGAATCCAGAAAAAAATGAAATTATATATTTAGAGTGTCTAAAGGGAAAAAAAATTATGGAAAAAAATGTTTAGAAGTCTGTATCCAGAATAAATAATCTTCAAAAATGACGGTGAATTAATGGCATTTTTAGATAAAGAAAACTTGAAATAATTTATGGCTAGTGGATCTGTATTACAAGAAATGCTAAAGGAAATTCTTCAGGCCCTAATGAAATGATACCAATTTTAAACTGAGATCTATAGGAAAACATAAATACTAAATAACAAATATACGAGTAAATACAAAAAGTGATCTTATTTCTTGTCTTATTTTGTTTAAAAGCAACTGACGATTTTAAAACAAAAATGACAACATTGCATCATGTGGCTTATAACATACGTAGAAATAAAACATATGACAATAATAGTACAAAGGATGGAAGAGGAACACACAGAATACATGGACTTATTTGTTGTAAGGATCTCGCACAAAGTGGCACAATGTTAATTCTACGTAGGATCTAAATTAAGTATGTATGCTCTAATCTCTAGAGTAACCACTGAAAATTAATACAAGCACGTATAAGCAAAAAGCAAGCAGAGGTAAAAAACAGAATTTTAAAGAAGTAGTTTAAGCCAAAAGAAGGCAGAAAAAGGAAACAAACAAACAAAAAAGAAATGAGACTAATAGAAAAGAAATAGAAAATGGTAGATTTAAATCCAACAGGGATTAGGGGGATTTGGGGGGGGGTAAATCCGCAACTAAAGGACATGGGAGCACTGTAGGGGGGGAAGGGCATGCCTTTAACCCGCACTTGGGTGAGGCAAAGACATAAAGTGTAACCATAATGTTTGTACCCTCGCAATACCCTGAAATAAAAATAAATAAATAAATCCACCATATCAATAATTTCATTGAATACAAATAGAAAAACATCCCGGTGAGAGCTCAGAGATTGTTCATATGTACAGAAAAGCAATATTAAATAAAGGGATGCTTACAACAAACACATTTTATTCAAAAACCCAAATAAATTGAAAATAAAAAGATGGAAAAAGACATCACACAAAGAGCATTCCAAAATTAGCTGATGTGGTTATTATTATTATTAATATCAGCTAAGTAAAATTCAAGAAAAGTAAAATTACCAACAATAAAGGGCATTTTATAGTAAAAAAAAAAGAGTCAGGAAGACATAATCATCCTAAACATGCATGCACCTATACCCAATCTTTGCAGAATTCATACTCACTTCAAGTGCCCATAGAATGTTTACCATGATAAACCAAGCTACAAAATATGATTCAGTAAAGTTCAAAAGTACATGTAGAGTATATTCTCTGGACAAAATTGAACTAAATTAGAAATCAAAATCAATAAGTTACCTAGAAAATGAATTATTTGGAAATTAAATGATATACTTCTAAATACTACATGGGTTAAAGAAGAATTCACCAGTTAAATCAGAAAATATTTCATGCTTAGTAATATTCAAAATCCAAGATGTAAAAATTTTCAGGATAATGGTGCTTAGAAGGAAACTAATAGCTCAAAATATAGTTAAATGGTTATATTAGGAAAAGAAGAAAGGTTTAAAGTTAATGATCCAAGTTTCTCCTTTAAAAAACAAGAAAAAAGAAAGGTGTATTAAATGTTGGAATATAATAAAGACAAAACAGAGCTTAAGGAAATAGAAAAGAATCCAAGAAAAAAATTTGGAAAAACAAAGTCAAATACTGATGTTTTTGAATTAATTAATCTGATAAACTCCTAGCTAAATCGACCAAGGGGGAAAAAGATAAAAAACATACATTACCATTATCAGGAATGAAAGAGGAGATATCATTATAGATCTTATAATAATTAAAAGGATGAATAAACAAATTCATTGGGAAAATCTCTTTTCCTATGTTAATTTTGATAACTTCTTTATTTTTTTCAATGAATTTGATCAATCTAGCTAGGAGTTTCTTCTGAATAACCCTATACCTGTTAGCATAGTTGAATTAGTAATTACAAAAACCTTACTACAGACAGAATTCGCTGGTAGATTCTAACATTTAAGGAAGAAACAATATCAATCTTTTACAAATGCTTAAAGAAAAGAGAGGAGTAAGGCACACTCTCAACTCATTCTCTGAGGTCAGCATAACACTGACAGCCATTTTTGAAAAGAAATTATGAGAAGAAGATGTCTTAGTAATATCATTCGAAAACAAAGATACAAAATCCTGAGCAAAATATTCACCATTCAAGTCAGCAAATTATAATCAATATGGAAATACTATCTCTGAAATCAATAAGATGCATTTAATTTTATTTAAAGGTATATAATTCCATATTTTATACTAAGAAAAGTATTGATCACATATCAAAAAGCACTCTGTTTTAAAATATGAACTCATTTTTTATATATCAGCATATCAAATTGCATCACATATATGAATTTACTATAATGTGTCATTAATTTGTTTATAATTACCTTGATGTAATCATTCAACAATGTATTCAGATGTCAAGACATCACATTGTACCCAATAATTATATATAATTATTATTTGTAAATTTAAAATAAAATAATTTAAAAACAGAAAAAAACAAAAACCAAATCAGCAAATTATAAATATGAGTTATAGACTATGACCAAGTGGGGTTATCCTAGGAATATGGGATGACTTAACATTCAAAATCCAATGAAAATGATATTAAAGACCAATCAATATAATTAAGCAAATTAACAGAATAAATGAGGAAACAATACAACTACAGATATCTATATATCTATATAGATACAGAAAAAAACCCACACTTGACAAAATTCAACACAATTTTGTGATAAAATCTCTCAACAAACCAGAATTAGAAATGAACTTACTCAATCTGATAAAGGGCATTTGTATAATAACCAACAGCTAATAATATCATACTTAATGGTGAAATAGTATGTACTTTACTTGCAACACATGGAACAAAGTAATTATGAAGTTCAAGAATAGACAAAACTTACTAATGGTGATATAAATCAGAACAGTGGTTGTTGCTTAATGGTAGTAGGAGGGTTGAGAGGAAATGGCCCAGGGAACTTCCTGGCGTAGTGAAATAAGCCATACCTTGATTGGGATGCGGGTAATATGGGTGAATACATTTGTTAAAGTTCAAATGGTATCCTGAAAATGAATGCATTTCACTGCATGTAAATATCTCCTCATTAACTAAAAGACATTCTGCATTTAATTTACTATTGCCTATATTTTTCAAATGTCACTAGGGGACCATGAATGACATAGCCCAAAGTAGTCACAAAGTAAACTACAGTGGAAACCAAAGTATGCTCTAGAAGATCTCATCTTTGAAATACAACATTAGTTTTATGTCTCTTTTCCTTCACAAACAGAGAATTAACACTCAAAAAATAATTCTTAGGGAATTTACATCTCCGCCCACAGGAAAAGGCAGTGTGGGGATCCATGCTGATGCTGACTGATTTATTGCTCTTGTTCCAAGCTGAGATTACCCAGCTGAGGAGCGAAGAGTCCAGTCCTGGCACAGAGCTGTAATTGATCTTTGGGGGAGCTCTACTTGCATTTAGAAGAAAGAAGATTATCACGTTAGATTTAAGTTGGGAGTATTCCCACTGCATTCTGAAATGTTTGGAAGTTTCTGTAGGACCGTATTTTTTGTCTACTTTCCTCTTGATGTCATTATAAAGTAGAATAAAAGAAACCTCAAAAATAGTTACATTTGTTAAATTTATGGGTAGCTTTTCTTGTAGTTCCGTAGAGAAAGTTTCTAAATCTTGATTTTCCCCATCTCGCAAGAGCATATGTCTCTGTGTTATATGAGGAATTTATGTTAGGAAATCATTCTGGTGATGTCTCTAGGGTTCCTAGAGTAGACATCACCTTCCATGAGAAACTACTTTATAAATACTTTATTTGGGGGGGATTTATTAATCAGAAGCCCAAGATAGGCTGCTGCTACACGGTAAATTATGCTCATACAGGGAGGAGGGAGCAAGGCCTTGTTTTCTTAATACCATTTAAAAAATGGAGAGTATTAATTTGCCAACTTACACTGAATAAAATTTACTGCTGAATTCCCACATGTTAAATTAGAAAGAAAGATCTGACCTAGCAGGCCAAGTCAGTTCTCAAATGAAAACCGATACCCACAGCAGTATCTACCGTCATCTTCTTTGCCAGTGAAACATGTGTTTCATGTTATATAGGACCAGCCTTAACGCACAGGATCTGACATTTGGTAGGTACCCAATAAATGCAGAATACATCGATGTCAGTTACACTAAATAAAACAGTTTTATGAATCATATTTCATTGAGCATTTGCCAATAATCACTTGCCTTTTTAAAGTCCAGCATGCAGAGCTTGGCTTTCTCTCCAAATTGCCACTTGCACTGTGTGTTTGCATCATACAGCTCTCCAGGCAGCTTCTCGGGATACTTGTATTCCTTCATGGGCTTTGGCCGGTCAGCAAGGCAGACGGCTTGAGCAGTGCTGAAACAAAGCGGGACAAGGCTGCTGGCGACCGCCGACAGTTACCACCTTGGGACACACTATCAATGACACATATTTTTCTCATGCATTTTTACTATACATTGTGTATAGAAAGGGGAAGTTTTTCTACAGAGGTCCAATATAACATTTATCTTAATTACATTTAAATATGGGGACTCTATTTTCTGAAATTATTCATAATGTATTTTCATTTTCCAGGAAGATAATTTGTTTTTCATTAGATTTCTCAAACTTAGGAGGAAAAGTGAAAAATGAATGATTACAACCAAATGTTCAATGTGAGAAGCTCCCATTACAGACACCTTCCATGCACACTTCTTGCCAGAAACGACCAAAAGATGGAAATGGGCTTTGCGAAAGTACAGCACAATCCACCTATCTCAAAGACCAGAATTTTCTTTCTTTCTTTTCCTTTCATTCATTTTTTTCCCTAGGCTGGGGCACACCTGCACATTACCCTACAGCTTCCTGAGGTTCTCAGGAAGCTGGATTTTCACTGGCAATGTTCTATGGTCAGGCTAATTTCTGACCAGACCCCAAAGTCAAAAATTAGCTCTGTCAAAATTCATTAATAGGTGCTAAAGACCAACTACTGATTCCTTCCTCCACAAATAGAGCATCCCATTCTCTACCAGGATGTTCTTTGGTATAATTTATGCATTTTGGGGAGGAATATTTAAACATTTTTGTCTTTGCAAATAGCAACTAAATCCTACCCATAAATTTCAATAGGCCCTTCCTCCAAAAAAACAAAAAACAAAAACATATGATCATAATATATTGAAAATGGAAGACCATCCCTCAAATTTTGCTTTGAGTGGTTGTCCACTTTGAGTGGAAGATATTTGGGTCCAGTCTCCAGGGCCCCGGCCCCAGGTTCCAAAGCTGTGGCACTCAGGAGTCTGTGCATAAAACACAACAAACAGCTCAGATGGGTTTCCTGTGAATTCTACCAAATATTTAGAGAAGAAATTATACCCATTTTCTACAAACTCTTTCAGAAAACAGAGCAAAGGGAATACTTTCTGACTCAGTCAATGAGGCCAGCATTACCCTAATATCAATACCAAAGACACCACAAGAAAATAAATCTATAGACCAGTATCTATCATGAATATAGATGCAAAAATCTTCAACAAAATATTAGCAAATTGAATCCAGCAATGCCAAAAAAAAAAAAAAAAATTACACATCATGACCAAGCAGGATTAATCCTAGTTATGGAAGGCTTGTTCAACATTAAAAAGTCAGTTAGTGTAATCCATTACATCAACAGACCAAAGGAAAAAAACACACAAAAGCATTTGACAAAATTTAATAGCCATTCATGATAAAAACTCCCGGCAAACTACGAATAGAGAGGGCTTTCCTCAACTTTATAAAGAACATCTGCAAAAAACCTACAACTAACATCATAATTAATGGTGAGAAACTTAAAGCTTTTCCACCAAAATCAGAAACAAATAAGAATGACTCCTCTCACCAGTCCTTTTCAGCACTGTATTGAAAGTCCTTGCTAGTTCAATAAGACAAAACAGGGAAACAAAAGGTATACAGACTGGAAAAGAATGAATAAAATTGTCTTTGGTCACAGATGACATGACTATCTATGTAGAAATTTGAAAGAGTGAACCAAAAATCTCCTGGAACTAGTAAGTGTTTATAGAGAAATTTCAGGATAAATGGTTAATGTGCAAAATCCAACTGCTTTTCTATATACTAGCAATGAACAAGTGGAATTTATTTAAAATTAAAAATATAATAGTATCTATATTAGCACCCCCAAAAGGAAATACATAGATACAAATCTAGAAAAGCATGTACAAGATCTATATGAGAAAAACTACAAAACTCTGATGGAAGAAATTAAAAAAAGATAGAAATGGAGAGATATCCCATGTCCATGGAGAGGAAAACTCAATATTGTCAAGATGCCAGGCCTTTCTGTCATGATCTATATAGCTTTAATGCAATCCCAGTCAGAATTCAAGCAAGTTAATAAACTGATTCTAATGTTTATACGGAGAGGCAAAAGACCCAGAATAATCAGCATAATATTGAAGGAGAAGAACAAAGTCCAAGGACTGATCCTACCCAACTGTAAGACTTATTATAACATTACAGTAACCAAGAAAGTGTGGTATTGTCAAAACAACAGGCAAATACATCAAAGGGACAGAAAAGAGAGACCAGATATAGACCCACACAAATAGAGTCAACTGCTCTTTGATGAAAGAGCGAAGGCAAGAGAACGGAGGAAAGATAGCTTTTCCAACAAATAATGCTGGAACAATTGGACATCTACATGTAAGAAAAATGAATCTAAACACAGATTTTATACTCTTCACAAAAATTTATTCAAAATGGATCAGAGATCCAAATATAAAAAAGCAAAACTATAGAACCCTATAAAATAACAGAGAAGAAAACCTAGGTGACCTTGGGTATGGTGATGGCTTTTTAGACACAACACTGAAGGTACAATCTGTGACAGAAATAATCTTTAAGCTGGACTTCATTAAAATTATCAATTTCTGCTCTGTGAAAGACACTGTCAGGAAAATGAGAAGACACAGACTGGGAGAAAATATTTATACAAGATATAACTGATAAAGGACTGTTATATAAAATATATAAATGACACTTAAAGTTCAACAGTAAGAAAAAAAAATGGGTAAAATATCTGAACAAACACCTTATCTTATCTAGATATAGGTGGCAAATAAGCATATAAAAAGATGCTCAACATCACTTATCATCAGGGAATCACAGAAAACATCATTGAGATATTACTACACGCCTCTTAGAATAGCTAAAATCCAAAGCATTGACAATGCCAAATGCTGATGAGAATGAGGAGCAACAGGAACCCTCATTCACTGCCAGGGAGAATGCAAATACGCACAGCCACCAACGGAGTGAGTGCAGAAAACAAAATCACTGCAGCCCCATTTCACAAACAATCTACCACCATTGGCATGTGGACAAAATTAATTTTGACTTTGTTGCATGCCATACACAAAAATTAAGTGGTCTACATGTGATAAGCAAACAATTACACCTATAGGAGAGCATGTGGATGAGTAAACTAACAACTTTGGGGTAAGCAGAATTCCCCCCAATCCAAGCAGCATACAGAAAACACCAACCCTAAAGAGAAATGTGGGTTGTTTGGTCTCTATTTAAAAAAATTAAAACTTCTGTTTATCAGAAGACACCTTTATGGAAAATGTAAATAGGAAGTCACAGAATGAGAGAAGATATTTACAGTACACATATTCCAAAATAGGACAAAATTTTCACACTCAGAATTTATAAAGTAATCCCATCAAGAGACAAGAAAAAGACAGAGAGTCTAATTTTTTAAAATGTGTAAGAGATTTGAACAGGCACTCTGCTAAAAAGGTTATTCAAGTGGCCATTAAACATATAAAAGGTATCGGTGTCATTAATTAACACATTGATAGGCCGCTACACACCCACCAGAGTGACTAAAATGAAAAATACCAACATGACTAAGTGTTGGCAAGGATTTGAAGCCATTTGAATGTTTCATAACTGCTTCTGGGAGTGTAACTTCGCATGACCACCTAGGAAAGCTGCTTGGTAGGGTCACCGAAACTGTGAATATACATTCACGCCCCTGAAATTCCACCCCTGTGTGTACTCACAGATACATACATTACCAAAAGAATATTTGTAGTAACATTCCTTATAATAGCCAAAGATTAGAAACTCAAATGTCTATCTCCAACAGAATACAACAAAAATAAGCAAACTAATGCTATATTTATATGCAGCAACAAGGGTGAATCTCATAATCACAAAACAGTACGTAACTCCTGATTTCACTCCCACTGTCCCATGTCAGGCAAGTGGTTACCTTTGGGGAAGAGGAAGGTGAGGACTGGAGTGTGGAGAAGGAGGTTTCTGGAGTCCTCACTGTGCTCTGTAACTTGATCCGACAGGAGTCACACTACCGTGTTCACCGTGTGAAAATTCATTGAGCTGTACCTTAATAATTTTATACTTCTTTGTGTATATCTTATACCACAACAAAAATAATGTTAATGAAAACACTAAGGCAGGTGAAAAATACCACAGTAACTTTCAAAATCCTTTTCCCACTCTAATTAGTGAACCATACAATGGTTAAGAGCTTTGGAGGTCTTTAAGTTGTAGCCCCTCATTTTCCAAGTATGAAAATGGGGCCCTCAGGAAAGGTTACGTCACTCGCCAAGGTCAAGACTTTCCCAGACACGAGCGACAAAGACATGATCTGTGTATCAGCTCCTTTCCCACTACAGGGCAGAACCTGTTCTCCAGTCTTACGTCGCACTAGCACTGCACAAACAGCAATCAGCTGTGGCTGGTTTCTTTGTTTTCCTTAAGCTGGACAGTATATAGCTGAGCAAGGTGTGACTGAAATGTATTATTTTCATTATGCATAAAAACATGCTTAATGGGCTCTTGGGTCAAATCGCATTTTTGCATCAACAAAGGCAGCATGGGTGATGGCAGGGAGATCCATGCACCTCTCAAGCTTCCAGTTCCCCGTGACGACCACCTGTCCTGTGTACTGATGCATATGCAATTTCATGTGGCAGAAGGCAGGCATATTCACTCATCTGCAGAACATGATTCAAATTTTTAAAAAGTAAATTGAAGATGAGCCCATGTTGTCATAAAATGTACAATAATGAGCTAAAATTTCCCTAAGTCACAGGCCTCCTAGTCACAGGCAGACATGAGTAATTGTGATGAGGTTTGCATCTGTTAATAGGAAATGACTTTATTGACTAGGTTGATGAATTGACTTCAAACAAGTATCTGTCCTTCGTGACTCTACCAAGAATGGAGAAAAGTTGTACTGACAACTTCAGGCCGACTGAATTCCCTTATTATACACGTTTTTCCGTCTACCAAATGTTGACTGCTAGTAAGGGAGGGCACATTCAGCTTTAAAAGTCAGCCATCTACCTTACTCATTGTTGGGATCCTGTCCAAAAAGCCACCTAATGGTGGAGAATATAAGAGCATTCTGATTACTTGGAAATCAGGAAGTCAGTAAACTTGTTAAAGATGACAGTCTCAGATTCATAAAGTCAGTGAAAAATCAAAACTTAACACGTGGTGGAAGTGTCCAATTTGCAACTAGTTTTCAAGTAAAATAAAACTTAACAGTGAATTTGACAGCAAGACTTTCTTGGAAAATTTGATCTTTTAAGAAAACAAATATGTAATCATCTAAAACTTCATATATTTATTTATAATCATATGGCCCAAGGAAATTAGCAAAGTCCCTGAAAATAAAGGTTTATTATTGAAATGCTACAGAAGTTTTTTACTGGATTAGCACAAAAGCAAATCAGCACACTTCGGTATATAGTTTAGCCTTTCTAGAATCATAGAACAAAAATGGCTTTTAATTCCAGTATCTTAATTATCATTCTCAAGGCTATATTCTGATTTGAAAATTACAGTCCATTTTCAGTGTCCCCAAACTAATTTTTCTGTAAGCATGCAACTATTTATTTCCATGAGTCTTCCTCTATTTCTCAGCAGTTTCCAAACTTCTTTGGGACTCTACCATGATGCCGAGTCTCACTACACACCCAAATTTGCATTCCCTGGTTTTCCAAGTTGTCAGAGCATATTTCAAAATATTAAAAAATATTTATATATTTACCTTATAAACATTAAGATAAAAAAGAGATTTTAAAAAATTCTGAATCTAGAAAATTGTAGAAAAGATCTGAGATATAGAAACCTCCAAATTTTCCTTGTTAATGCAAGGAAGAGCGTGGTGAGTTT
This sequence comes from Indri indri, assembly GCA_004363605.1. Taxonomy (NCBI): domain Eukaryota; kingdom Metazoa; phylum Chordata; class Mammalia; order Primates; family Indriidae; genus Indri; species Indri indri. The sequence goes on along the minus strand of RJWJ010010990.1, from coordinate 31,309 downwards.
AGAGCGAAGGCTCTTTATTACTGAGAGCAGACTTCCTCATGCACACACTGAAAAAAATGTGAACAGCTGCAAGAAACAGTTAAAAACAATGCCAGCAGCCCCCAACTTGACTTCATGAGAATCCATACAGGGAACGAAAAAATGTTAAATGTGCCCTAGGGTCATGTCAGCTGCAGAATAATGTTAATATTGTCATTTTTGGTAACAGAAATTGAAAAAAATGATCAAGTGTATATTCCTAGAATACAGATTTGTGTTACCATGATACAGATATTGTCCTCAAAATGCTCACTCATCCTGGATGGCATAAAATATGGATCACAATCATCATTCCTTAAGGTGTTAAAATATCTTGACTGAGATCTTATAGTACGAACAAGAGGCAGAAAGATGCTAAAGCCTGATGATCCAGGCGCTGGCTCAGAAGGCGGGATATAGGGCCTTCTAGAGAACCCAAGAAAGAGGCAGCAGGCGGGTAACCCAGCCGTGGGGAAGCAGTCCCCCAGACAGCGCACGGGAGTGAGCTGACAGAAACATGGCAGGATCCTGCTCAGAGTTCTGGAAAAAAGAGACCTCATTTGTGTAACAGAAAAAAAAAAAAAAAAAAAAGCTCTAAATAAATAAATAAATAAGGAAGAAAACTAAGAAAAAGTGGAACCCAAAGGAAGGTCAGTGAGAGAAACCAGAGGGGCCAGTTGAACCCTGACTGGTGTCTACAGGACCTACTAGGGAAGGGACACTCCCATCCTTAATTCTCAGTTTGGAATAACCAGCTCTTAGCTTTGGCTGTAAGAACACATGTAAGTTGCAAAGACCTGGAAGGCAGCTATCTGGCTTCTTAGCTTGGGGACTTCTTGGCTGCTGGTACTGCCAGACTATTTTTTCTTCCACCAACTCTGGTGGAATCTCCGTGGAGACCATTGCACTAGTGTCTGCATGTGTCTAAACTCCCATCCAATTGTACACATTGTGTGTGTGTGTGTAGTCTTTTTGTATATCAACTTTATGTTAATAAAGCTATTTTTTTAAAAAGCTTTGTTTTCCTTGAAGTGTTAGTATTTGCCCTACTTTCTAATAATAGAAACATATTTCCTTTCTTGCCAAATTTCAAGCTTTGGTATCATAACTTGGTAGTTCCTTAGGATTTATGTATTTATGTCATTTCCTCTGGTCTTCATTTTTTATTTTCATTTTCTTTTCCTCGTTGTCTAACTTTCAATTTTACTAATTATTTTGTGATTTCTTGTGCAATCAGCTCTAAATTCTTAAGGTAATGTGGTTGCATTTGTTAGCTTTTTCCAAGATTATATCATTGAAATAGCAGCAATAATTTACATATTTTCTTTGATGAATTTTGGAAGTATGATTTTTAAAAAATATTATAAATGAATTTAATTGAGAATAAACACAGCAGCCCATTCCATTTGTTATTTGCTAGCATCAGTGAATTCTGAAAATAAGGAAGCACATTTTTGATATCTCCTCTACTCAAATCAGTAGGCTATTGTGAGTCAATTTGTTTTTTTAGGAGCAAGCCTGATTCTTCTGTGTCTGGAAAAATACATTACTGTCTAGTGAGTAAACATGTCCTTCATCCTGAATAAGACGGGTCTCCCTCCTCAGGCCAAAGAAACTGTAATATTCCCTAAATAGCAAAGGTGGGGACTGATGTCTTCCATGAGGAATAAAAGTATCAAATCCCACTGGGCATCGAGTGCTGCCATTGGTCTCGGAAGAATGTGTCAGGTGGAAGGGAAAGAATTCCCGGGAGGACACGAGGATCCGGCACACGTGGATGCTGCATGCAGTCTAGGAATGAGGCCCAGTGTACACACCACCTGTGCCCTTCCTCACAGCTCAGTCACCTTCAAGAGATAAAAGCTGCTTTCTATTATAAACCAAGACTCTGATTCACCTTTTGAGCATTTGAACCAAGTAATTTTTTTAGTACCTGGAGATAAAAATAAAAATAATGGCTACGATTGCAACACAATTGCTTTTCCTCTGCTGGCTGCATCCATTGTCTTTGGGATGAGGAGAGAGTCAGTTCCAGTATCTGGAATGCCTGGGTTCTGCTCTCAATCTTGCCATCACCTAGCTGGCTCTTTCAGATTTCAGTTGCTTCCTTGTGACAGCATTTGGGGTTGATGCTGTGGCCCATATGGCCCTCTTTTTCCTCTTCCCATTCTGTTTCTCCAGAGTTCCTGAGTAGACAACTGCTTCAGTCCCCCTTGGACTTCAGACCACAGTGTGAGTTCTCCCTCCAAAAATACCACCCCTCCCCTGCATACCCTCCTTGCTGCTCTGTCCTCACCCTCTGGCTGTCTGTAGCACTGGGTCTTGGAAGAAAAAAGAGCCACAAGATGGAAGAAACCTGGGTCTCTGAATGACTGCATGAGCAGAGACCCCTCAGTTCACACTGGGGTATAATGTGAGACAGAAATGAAATTTTGGTTTAGGCTCACTACTGCTCGGCCTATGGCCCTGCCAAGTCCCATGTTGAAACCTGATCCCCAATGTAGGAGATGAGGCCTGGTGGGAGGTGTTTGGGTCATGGGGGCAGATCCCTCATGAGTGGCCTGCTGCCATCCTCATGGTAATGAGTGAGTTCTCACTCTATTAGTTCCCTGAGAACTGACTGTTAGAAAGAGCCTGGCACCTCCCTCCCCTCTCTCCCTTCCTCTCTTGCCATTTGATGCCAGCTCCCCCTCACCTTCCACCATGAACAGAAGCTTCCTGAAGCCCTCATTAGAAGCAGATGCTGGTGCCATGCTTCTTGCACAGCCTGCAGAACTGTGAGCCAAATAAACCTCTTTTCATTATAAATCACCCAGCCTCAGGTATTTCTTCACACCAACACAAACAGACTAAGACAAGGCTTAAACTAGGGTGTAAACTCAAAGCCATTGAGATTTCGGGGATAGTCTACTCTATTAGCAGATCTAAGGATGTCTCTTGAAGTCCCTTATTTCTCTGAAATTTAAAAAATCTACTGAACACCTCTTTTTCAAGGGTCAAATTCTATCTTCCCAATGTTTTATACCCTAAATAAATTAGTGCTAAAATAAAGTATCTACAAATATTACTTAAAATTACTGGATTTTAGATCCAGGTTAAAGTTTATACACTGAAGTTTTTCTACCTATGGGAAATGTATTTTGTAAAAACAAACAAAAGGAAAAAGAAAGAAAAAAACTAAAAACCTTAGTTATGCTTTATCATTGTGTTTACAGATATAAACATGCTATATCTTCCTATTCACTGACTGAATATGCCTACTTATACAAGTAAGAATTTAAAAAAATTAAACGTTAGTGACAAACGCTACAGTAAGGTTGAATGGCTCCCCTTGAGTCTAAAGGTCAATGTTGGATTGAGCCAGCAAGCCTTGATGCTCTAAGGAGCAAACTCCTGGGTGAACTGAGTGTCTCAAGATACCTTCAAAGGGGACACGCACCCAGAAGCACAGCCTGGGGGCTGCGTGTGCAGGATCAGCAGACCAGGCTGTTAGCACAGCAGCCACTGAAAGATCACATAAGGCTCAAGGAGTTCATACCTTAAAAATTTGTGCAGATACTGGCGGCTGCAGGGTGACCAGGAGAAGACTCCGTTGCGTCCCGCTAATGTCGGGGACATTATGTTGCCCTCAGACTTTTTACACACATTTCCTTCCCCATCATGTACCATGCCAAAGCTAGGAGAAAGAGAGAGAAAAAAATGGCTCTGTCAGAACAAAGAAGAGTTGAAATTATTTAATATCCTTTAACACACACAAGTCAGGACTGTGGAGACTCCCCTATTTCTGTACACTGGGCAGGCAAAAATGAAAGCCTTAACAGCCAAGGTGTTGAGAATATTCCTGGATTCCTAGGCCTTCCCTGAAGAAAAGACTGCCCATGGAAGTGTGTGGAAGTGTACACCTGCATCAAATCAGAGTAGAGGTCCAGGTGCCCACCAAGGGTGGATGATTTAATTATTTTTAACAAAAGAAGCACTTCAGGTGTGTGGCAAGGATTTGCAATCTTGAAAAGCTGGTACTGCTCTATGCCACTTGTTTCCTTCTGTCTATACTCTTTTCTGCTGACCATGATTGTCAGAATTTCCAAGGATATTTGTTAGAAACACAGATGCCAGGCTCCTGGCCAGGAATTGTTGATTCAGAAAAGAGAGATCCAGGCATTTGCATTTTCCAACAAGCTCTCCTGGTGACTGTGATGCTTCCAGTGATTTGAGAACTACTGAGTAGTGACTGCAGCTCCCGGTGGGGCTGACATTCTATCTCCACACCTGCCTGGGACGGCTCCATCTTGGACTATCCGTCTGCACCGCTGGAGGCTGAGACAGTGGGCAGCGCTTGAGCCGAACCCCTGCACCGCTTTGGAGGGAGTAGTTCCACAGAACCCTAGGGGTGGACACGGTTGGGTGTATTTGTGGGTGTTGTTTGAAGCAGCACTGGTTACTCTTGAGTGAAAACCAGACCTCTTTGAGATCCACACCTGGCTTGGTATATAGGAACGTCTGTCTCAAGCTCTATTGGCTATAGGAACCCTTAACAGTATCCATCTGAGGGGTTCAAATCCCACAATGCCAATCAGCACCTGCTTAACGACTCGTGAAGAAACTGCATCCCTGCACTTGTGAAAATCATGTTGAGCTGAATTGCTCCCTCCCTCCCCATCAAGTCTACTTCTTCTTAACTTCCAAGAGCTTTGCCTGTAGGAGAGCCTTGCACTGCCATTTTCCCTTGTCTCAGGAGAGCACAGCGTGCTGCCTGGGGAGGAACGCCTGGGGGATTTGGAGCTCTGCGCACCCTGGAGATCTCCCATTGAGGTAAATATATTCTTGGAGCGTCAAGTCACTACTGGCTTTGAATGTTTGGTAGCCAGTGATTGTGTGCATTCCCTGAAAGCAGGGTCCCTACAGGGAGGTGCAGAGATGCAGAGATGCAGATGTGTGCGTGTGTGTGTGTGTGTGTGAGAGAGAGAGAGAGAGAGAGAGAGAGAAGAAGGACACAATGGTTACTGGATCTGGGGACATTCTACTGCCAAGCATCCCATGATGAGAGGGGGGAAGGCAGCAGGGACAGGATGACACCAAGGTGGGCGAATTGGGCTCCAAAAGCTGACAAGAGAATCTGCACTTGTTGCCAAGGCTGAAGACACATTTGTCCACTGAACTGTTTTGCTTACAGCTATTCAATATGTGAGTAAAAGTAGTAATTAAAATGTATAAGCACTCACTATTTTATGCATATGATATTAAGCGTGTGACCTATATTTTCTAACTTAAAACTCAGCAAAATCCTATAAGGTAGGTCATATATTAGTGACAGCAGACTGAGGACTGGAGAGAGACTTTGTTCAGGGTTGCAGAGTCAAAACTAGAACCTGCACTCTGATGCCAGAGCCCAGGCAGGACCCACACAGTAGTGTAACCTGAGCATGATTGAAGGGTGTATCCAAGGAAAGCTGGCAGGCAAATGCTACTGAATTCCTGCAAGATTTCTGATCAGTACCAAAGATGATGTAGACATAGTCATTTTTGCCTCCACCCATTCTCTGAAGTTCTATTAAAGGCAATTAATCAAGGCCAGGGACACCACATGGCAGAGGAAATGTGTCATGGCTGCAGAAGGATTCAGGTTGCCAAATGGGAGGCCGCCTTGGGGAGAAAATGATGAAAATAAAACAGCAAACTACCCTCCTTGGCTGGCCTTTGATCTACTCATAAAGAAGACACATTATTGTCAGCAATTGCTTTTGATATGTTTGCTACCACTTCTGCCTATATTTCTAAGGAATTCAAAGTCACAATGTCCAGGTCTGGAAACATTCTGGTGTTAAACTTTTTCATTTAAGGTATTTTTAATGATTCTTTCTAGCCTCAAGTCTCAAACTGTGCTATGCATCAGAACATCTGAGAAGTTACTGCCCATGTGGTGACCCGACGTCTGCACTGGAGGATTTCGGTTCTGTGGATTGGGGTCTGGCATTTGGGTATATTTTAACACACCCCCAGGGGACTCTGACGCCCTCCCAAATCTCGGCGCCGCGTTTCCAGTCAGTACAATGACTGGAAGACGCATATTGTAATGTGCTGGACGCCAGCACATCAGCATAAAAGCACCACGCAGCGATCACATTTAATCTCAACATTAATAAAGTCATGGGTGAATGAACACAACATATTTTGAAGATAAGGTTGGTATTTGGCAATCAAGAAATATAATTACATTCAAGTTATGCGGCTCAGATCATTTATGTTTTTGCTCTTACGCACCACAGCATTTTAAGTGTTTATCATTCCACACGCTAAAATAATAAATATGTTTTATCTCTTCATCCTTTACTAGTTTATCTATTTCTAACAGATTAAGACTCCTCTTACCCATGCTCAGAGTCCCACTGCGGTGGACTTGATAGCCATAACAGGTTCGCCATTCACGTGTGTTGAATGATTAAAGGACAACATTTCCAGCTGTAACACTAATTCAAATGCCCAAATATAAACCTAATTTCATATTGGACTTGACAATTATAATCAGTGTCAGTACTTTTAATGTCTTCTACAATATTTTCTTGAGTGATTCAATTACTATCGGCAAGTATTTATTTATTACTGATAATATACTCAGAATGACCAATAGCTGGCCAAGTGATTTTAGAGGTTGTGCCGGTTATTCCAGGCTATTCAGACTGCAGTGATTAAGGAAATGAGACATCCTTCAAAGGAGCCAGGGACAATGTAACCTGGATGGTAAATTCCACCCTTGGAGTGATAAAGATGAGCACAGGTAGGACAAAGATGTCCAGAGCCTGGACACAGGCTTCTCGAGAAGCACAACTCGTCCTCTGTGAGAGGAGGGGGCTGAGCTAGGGACAGCAGTGGGGGAGGAAAGGGGCCCGGGCCAGGAAGATAATCGGGAGAGCAGGGCTGTGGAGGTGGGGACCCAGGCAGGGTCTGGGCTCTGTCATTCACAAGCTGCTTGATACTGGGCAAATTATTTAACCTCCGAACCTCAGCTTCCTCATATATAAAATGGGATAATAAAATCTTCCTCATAAACTGTACAGAATACCTGGCACCATGTCACAAAGGGAAATTCAAAACTTCTATCCCTTTCTCTGATTCGAATGTGGTCTTGATCAAATCACTCAACACCTAAAAGTCACTCAAGCGCATATGACGCATATGTGTTGTGCAGGGGGCAAATGTCGATGGATTTCAAATCCTTTTTGGACACAGAAACAAACAAGAAATCCTAAGAGGAATGACAATAAATAAAATTGGAGCTCCCAGAGGGGAGTCTGATGATCACCAGACCAGGTGGTGGCAAGGGGCTGGTTTTCTCCAATATTCTACAAGTCTTTAAAATCACTGAGTCTTGCCCTGCCCTGGTGGAAGGAGCGCAGGCTGATGACAGAGCACAGCCTCAGATTGGGGGGATGTGCACAGCATCGTCAGACACTGGGAAGGGTGTCGCGGGGAAGTGTGGCTGAGCTGAATGGTGCTATCAAGCTAACAGGTGGTGAGGCCCATTCTGCTTCTTCCAAGAAGAACCCCCTGATCACCCCGTGTATTCTCTTGCAATGCCCACAATCCTCATTACCTGCATGGCATGTCCATTTTATCTTTTCTCTTAGACTTTTGGAGGGCAAAACTAGTGGATAACTAATCTTTTTGTAGAATCATACATAATGCCTTGCTGGTGAATGAAAACTGTGCCCAGCGAATGCGTCCATAAACTCGGGGAAAGTAAGAGACAGAATGATGGATCGTGAATACTTCTGAGCACAACAAATGTGCTTTAATAGTGCCTTAATGGTCTGAAATGATAATCCAATTTAACTATTTAAGCCTATTTTACATAATATTGCTCAGCTCAAATAATACATCTTAAATTGCACCTGCACACGCGAGCTAAGGAGCTCACAGTGCTCCGTGGCTCTGCAGATGGGAAGACCAGGTAAGAGCTGAGCAAGTGGCGCCCCTGCATGCTACCAGGCTGTGGAGTGCTGCCATCATCTGGCATGGGAGTCCCACGGCCCCGCCCATCAAGTGGCCTGTCTTCCCCGAGCAGATGGGGATTTTTCAAATGGATTCACGCTGAGATGGCATATTCTCTGAAACGTGCAGTTTAGTCCTTGGTGTGTCTGTGCCAATTCCCAAATACCTGCATCTAGCAAACCACATGTTCTGTGTCAAGGGATGTAGTGTAACCAGGAAGCTCTCCTTCTACTTCCGGCTTAATCAACACCCTGATTCAATCTCATGTCCTGGAGGAGAATACACATCTTGGTTCTGGTTCTAGCCCCTCCTCCTCTCTTAAGACACAAATCCAAACACTTGTTCTCAGCCATTTCTATTTTTAGGTCAGATTCTTCAGTATAAGCTATAAGATGTTTTGAGATGAAAATGATTGAATTTAGTAGAAGAAAGTGGATGGACATGAACTGAAATCTTCCTCTGAGTTAAAGATTAGAAGACCTAAGACCTACAGGCATGGAGCAGCACCCCTCCACCCCGCAGTGTCCTCTGAATGTAAACAGAGCTGAAGAGTAAAATTCACCTCTGAAACAGGATGTTTCATGTGCTTTCACAGATGGAAATTACTTCCTATTTGTTAAAGTACAGAACTAAAAAATCTGACTCTGCTGGAAGCTCATTGTCAAAGATAAAGGCGCACTGTTTATGTCATGACATCTGATCCACGCATCAAACTTATAATTACTTCTTCAATAAATAACACTTATTAAATAAATGAACTGAACAAATGTGTTTATCTTTGATTCAGTTTGACCAAACCTGGAGTTTTATTACTGAGTCAGATGGTCACAGCTAACGCGCATCCAAAATGCTCATCTTTGTGTGTTCACCTGCTCACTCCCTAGCTTGGTCATCCCTGCGTTCCATTCACAGGCCCACGGAGCACTCAGCATAGCCCCCCCAAGTTGGTGAAGGCAGCAGAAGGGAGGGTCCCCAGCAGTCTCTATGGTTTGAGCTCTAAGTGAAATTGCTTAGCATATTTTACAGAAAGTGCTCCACAAGGAGTAGGTGTTACTATTATCATGGCCATTACTATTAGTATCATTATCACTCCTTTTGGCATTTACCACATGCTAAAGACATATATTTCTTATTTTCTTAACATGATCAGAAACTACTTCATTGACAAGCTCCCCGTTCTCTGTCTTTTGCACAGTGTCTGCTAAACGGCAGGTGTTCGAGAAGGATCTGGCAATTTCTGAGGTTAATTCTACTGGCAACGTGACTCTCCTCTGTCCACATGCAGAGCTCCTTTCTTTACTCCCATCTGGATTCCCACTTTCAAGTAAAAATACTTTTTTCTTGTTTGGAGGAAATTCTTTTTCCATCTAGACTCAGTCTGAGTTGGGAAAGGAAATATTAATAACTGACTTCTAAAAAAAAGAAGTGCAAACACGGATATTTGTTGACAATGAAGACTAACAGAGAGCCTAGTTTGGGATGTATCAAGTTTAACTTTGCTTAAGTTCACCACCTGCAATGGCTGGCACTGCCAATGTCCATATCTCAGCTGCTACCAGACGTTGACTTGCTCGGCCCTCAGTGACTTAAGTATTTCTAGCCTTGATTGTTTAATTAAATTCAGGTATGGTTCAGAGGACACCAAGAGCCTCATGTCGCTACAATAATGAGAGTTTCTGAAGTTTTAACTCTAGCAGACTATTAAAAATACACTTATGATTTAACTAAAAGCTTTATAAAGTGTGGGTGTAATTTTCTAAGCAATGAAATAGTCAATCATTACCTGTAACGATGAAGGGTAAGTAATGGGATATGAGGCTTCATTTTCAGGTCATTAGTTCACACACAGCTGAAGCCTACAGGGCCTCAGGATTTCATTAAACATGGCACACACATGTATACACACATGCATGTGCATGTACACACACACATGTATACACAAATGCATCCTGGTTGACATGAGTCTATGACCTCAGTCCATTTTCCAACAGTGGATAGAGAAGTCAGCTTTGCAAAAACACAAATCACAAACACTGACTTTGTTTTCTTTTTGCCAGTAAAAGCAGTTTACTGAATTATTGTCCTAAGAAATCTTGACTAACAATAACAATTTCCACAAATAATTGCTAGAAATTGCTCATTCTGTGGGTATAATGTAAGCTTTTTCTGTAAGGAGACAACACGATGACACACCACCGCCGTCTGAGACCTGCCAGCTCAGGCCCAGTGCCTGTGCTGAGTCCCCGGGCTAATGGTCCTACCTCATGCTGCTTCATTTCAAAACCGACAACCCTGCAGTCGGGTGAAATAAGGGAGACAGACCAAGTCCATCTGGCCCGCCAGATCTCTTGTCAGTTCTCACACTCCCCAAACTCTGCTCAGCTCACAAATCGAAAAACAACATCACTACAGACTATAAAAATAAATGTACAAAAAACATACACAAACTTCACAGTAACAACAGTTAACAACAGGAGGGCTTGTCACTGTCCTCGATAGCTTGGGATTCCCTGACAGCAGCTAACCGTGGAATGAGATTAACTCATAGGACCAAGTACAAAACACAGGACAGAGGAATAGGGACAGATAGAACTACCCTCAATCCTAGGCACATGTGTGAACAGGGATGTCAGAGACTAGATCAAGAGAAATGTAAACACGTGCATTGCTGTGGCTTTAAAATGTGCACGACGGGGCACTAACATAAAAACACAAGGACCTAAGCGATAGCATTTTATAGATGTCAATGACATTCTTGTTGGATACATGTGAATTCCATCTGCAGACTTGACTTAATGAGTCCCTGTTCCTACGGTGCTCACTGAGCAAGGAAAGGACCCTGAGGTCCCCCCTCCATGCAGAAGCACTTACTTGTGTCCGGACTCATGGGCAATGGTGAAAGCCAGTCCGAGGCCTGTGTCTTCATTGATTGTGCAGCTGCGATATTTACTACACATTCCACTTATGGGTGCAAATCCTACGGGGCATAAAGATCAAAGGAATATGTAGCAAAGTTGTTACAATAAAGAAAGAGCTGTATATTTATTTTCTGTCCCTTAGTGAAATTTAGTTTTATCTTTATTTGGGGAATTATGAAATGGGAAATCCTTAGACAACCACACTTCATAATGTGGGAGAAGGGAATCTATTCCCAGGAGCCCAGGGCCACTATGTCTCATGGAAAAAAAATCATAGTGCTATGTAATGTTCCTGTTACAGGCTATACTTGGGTCAAAATAGAAGTGGAGATTTAAAAACCACAGATGGAGGAGAATTTTTGCCTTTTTCTGTAAACATCTGTGTTCTGAAAAGCCTGGTGAAAATGTAGAGGATGGCTGTGTTGGGAGGTCCTCAAGACCACCTCCAGGCTTAGTGATTCGCACGTGTCACGATGAGCATCTGTCATACTCACAGTTATGATTTAATACAGCAAAGGGACACAGAGCAAAGCCAGCAAAGGGGAAAGGCATGTGCGGGAGAGGTCTGGGGAAACCAGGCACAAGATTCCAAGAGCCTCTCCTGGTGGAGTCGCACAGAACATGTTTACTTCCCCCAGCAATAAGGGTTAAGTGTTGTTAACCAGGGAAGCTCATTAGAGACTCGGTGTTCAAGGTGTTTACTGGGGGCTGATCACGTAGGCACCCTCTGCCTAGCACGTACCAAAATTCCAGACCCCCAGAAGGAGAGCAGGTGTTCAGCATAAACTGCATTGTTCCTACAGACAGTCTGGGCACAGTGAGCCACTCTTACCAAGTAGGGTGGTGGGAACAATCCTAAAGTCTAAGTTCTCAGAGGCCAGCCCAGGGCAGGCCTCTCTAAGGGCAAGCAGTCAGGCCACTGTCTTATCTCTTTTCTGAGCAATAGGACTTACCTCTATTAAACTGGGTTCTAGCTGAAAGTTTTTATAATAAAAACCCTTCCTCCCTAAAAACTTGGGAAGAAATGGAGAGTTAGAAAAAATTTTCAGCAGAGCCCTGGTCAGTACACACTGCTTTACACTGACCACTTGGAAAACACCAAAGCACTGCCTCCAAGGGTATTTACAAGATACACCCAGCCTTGTAAATGTCTACAAAATTGCTAATGTTAAAATATTTATAGAGAAATGGAAATATAACATTGTTATAGTATCTACATTCATAAATGTACTATTTCTGACACATAATGAGACACCCCTGAATTTGTCAAATGATAGAAAAAATGGAAGAAATTATTTATTATGTTAGAAAAGACAGGAACTCTTGAATCTGTGAGGGACTTTCCTTGTTCAATAACCACTCCATGAATACGAGCATACTTCTAAGTTTGGCCAAAGTTTATGCAGGAAAGTTAGTCTATTCTGTGCTCAGCAGCAGATACTGCTTAGGAACATGAAAAAAACGGCAAACATATTTAATACCAGGTACTACCCAAGAAAGGTGCACACCCTACACATGGTCCCCAAAACTCCACTGGAGGGTCTTACCCAAAGTATCGCAGGGCTCATTCTTCCAGGAGCATATATCCAGACCCGTCAGTAAGATGGCATGGTCGTGGCGGGTCCCGTCTTTCCCCCGCAGTCCAGACTGCCACTGGCAGAAACTACTCAAGGTGTGGTCCGCGTGGTGACTTATCACCAGCCCTGGCTGTGCAAGAGAGACCAAGGACCCCATGATAATGGAGAGAAAACATGTTATAATGCATTGTCATCACAGCAAACTATCATTAGCTTTGCCTTGGATTTCAACCACATGGATGGCTCTGATTGGCACATAAGCTAATGCATCCATTTTAGGTATTGAAATACAAAGGCAGGTGTGTTATATAAAACCTGTACAGATTCAGGATAGATACTTATATACAGTTCTCTAGTTCTGCACATAAACAATTGGAATGTATCTGTCTAACCCTGAATGCATGTTCAATGACCCAAGAAAGATTACTCCTATGCATGAATTTTTTACATTCAAAATCTTTGCACTCTTTAAATTTAGATGAGGCCACAGAATCATTTATACATGGCTTTGCACATGCATAAACAAAAACACACTTAGACAATGATATGTTCATTTCATAACCAAGTTGGGCAGGTGAGATTTCTAATTAATAACTCTTTTAATATTTATTTTTATAGTGTAAAATTAAGTATCTTTCCTACAGAGGCAACGTGTTTATGAGAAGAGGTAGGTCAATGGGTAAAGCTTTATTTCTAGACAATAAACTGCAACTAGAAGGAAACTTACACAGAAGACATTCAGCCTTATCTACATATACCACGTTCTGACAGAGCAACAGTGAAATAACAGAGGGAAGAACTTAGGAACTGTTGGGAACTGAGGAATTTGGGGGGTAGCCAGAAAATCCATCAGAGCAGGCTGAATTGAGTTATTTAAACATAATTTATAGGTATGCTATATTTTCCTGTGGATGATCAGAGAAAACCAGGTTAATTATCTCCATTTCAGAACACTATCTTGTTTAAAACTTTCACTGCTAGAGTGTTGTATTGAAATGTTTGTCTCTCAGTCACTGACTATGTTTTCTCTTTAAGTGTTTATTTTGTTTTTCCAGAGAGTCAAATATACCTCAGCTGAAAGCTATACATAAACACTGAGGCATGCCTTGCATTCTTTAGCTGGTGATTTCCAGGAAAACTGCATTAATTAAAGTTAACACAGGTGTGTGATCAAACGATAACCTCGCTTATTCTTTGAAGCTTGGATGAATTCCAAGGTGAAAACGTTTTAATACCAGGAATAATTAACCTGTCACCTGAGAATCCCTGCTAGCTCAGCAAACTCCTCTGAACCACATGCCCACACAAAAGACAATGAGGCTGTATCTTCCCTGACTAGCTGGGCTAGAAATAGCCCTGCCACACGTCCCCACCATGCACACAGAAGGCCACGTCCTAGAACTTTAACATCTGAGGATGTCTTAGATTGTATGAATGATCTCAGATTTCATCTAAAAAATTCTTTGTTTTATAAATAAAAAAAGTATGGCTAACAGGAGACTCCGAAGATGTGGGCAGGGGTGAGAGTGATGCTGATGCCTTGGGTCTGGGGCCCACTCTCCTTGGCCAAGTCAATGATTAGCTTGGGGCAAAATAAAAGTGAGAATTTAGTATGACTAAGGTGCTCCCCATTACTTATGCCATGAAATGTCCATCTGTACCGTCACTGTGAATAGAGGGACACCTCTATGCATTCACGGAGGGCCAGGATGGAGGCAGTGGAGATTCCTTCACCCACTGCCACCAGGATCCAGCATAATCTGGGATTTTGCATGCAGTGAGGGAAATGTGCTTGACATTCCGTAGAAATCTCATGAAAATAAAAATCTAAGACCGAAGGTGGTGAGGAACAGGAATTAATTGGGAGGTAATTGAATAAGGCAGTGTAGTGCCACACAGCACAATGGAACTTCTAGGCTATAAAACATTTTTAGTCTCCTAGCAAAAAGCAGACAGGGCTCAATTCCAACTAGCATCCTAAAAGCTCTTGGTGGCTGAAGATACATTTTGTACTTTGTATTCCTAGTGTGTTTCCCACCCCTATATTAAGGCAGGTCTTATATTCAATTTTCTATTAGTAAATTAAAAGAGTATTCCTTACTACTCTGGCACAAAAACACATAAAATTTAAAAAAAAATTAAAAAGAACTGAAAAGAAACTCATTGCATCAGACATAAAATATTAACAAAATATTAAATACTTTTTGTCCCCAAGAGAAAGAAAAGAACCCACAGAACAGTTAAAGAAAAAAAACAACATTATTTTGCATTTATTTTTCTGATAAGAAAAAACCCCAGCAGATTTCGAAGATAGAATACCTGTTCGTCTTCTAGAAGAATCAGACCTACTATTGCAATGTTGATGTTTCCTCCTATGGTTCCATCTTTGAATAAAGCAGACACCTGAAAAAGACAGGAAATCACACCAGTCCAAGAGAGGGCAACGTTTCCCCTGAGCCTGTCAGTGGGCCTACAGTGCTGCCGCTGTGGGCCAATGTTCTTGCTCTCCAGTGACAAAGCAACACCAATTTTCTTCTATTGCTAGACAGACAGGAATAGAAATATCTAATTACAAACTGTGGAATCCTTATCATTGGTACCCGACAGTAAAAAAGCAGTTGGAATGGTGGGGTTCATAGCTTATCATCGAACACCAATGAAAGTATTACAAGACGCCGGGGTTGATAAATATCCTTGTTAGAATATGGGGAGGATTTCTTAAACTCACAGTGATGACTGCAGAAGCCAAGCACTCCCCAAGCTCTCCTGGCAAGGAATTCCGTAAGCACAAGAGAAATACTTGGGACAAGAACAAGAGGACTCAAGAAAGAGAAGGAAACAGCATGGTAAGATGATGAAAGAAAGATGCAAACATTCAAGATGACGGGTCACAGAATGATCGAGTGGCATTTGGGGTGATGCACAGAAACTGTGTGCCAACCATGGATGCAGCAAAAACCCTGGGCCCTGTTGTCCTCCACACAGTGACACCTCAACTCCACGCCATGGAAGAGTGGCTCCACCTCACTATTTCCTTCAGTTCCCTGGGAGGCCATAAACTGTGAGGAGCAGTCTACCAAAAATGATGCTAGTGATAACAATCGCATGACATCAAGGAAAGATATACTCAGGGAGACTCTGTTTTTTGAGGTAGAAGAACATAATAACATATTTTTAAAATATTGTCGTTAAAACTATTTTTAAAGACACACTTTGGTGACCCAATATTTTGTCTTCTGTTATCTAGATTGCACTGACATGAAGTGAGATTTAGGACACTTCTCATCTCTCTTCAATTATTAATATGGCTGCCAATTTGAGACAGAGAAACGTTTTATTCTAGGTGATATTCTAAAAGATTGCACCGTCTTTGTAGATAAAATAATTTATATTCAACATTTTAACATTAATATTCCCAAAAAGATAGGTGCCTTCTACATGGCTCTCTGAAATTACACAGCGAATGCTGACATTTCCTGCGCTACAGTGTCTCGGCATCCTCTTAGAGATTTCTACTAAATAAAGATATCGGTAAACTCAAAACCTCTCACAGGCAGACAGAGACTTACACAAAGGCTCAAATTATTTTTCCTCCTTATTTTGGTCTCTGGAGTTCTGAAAATGGTTGTTTTGATTGGAGCATAGTAAAACTAAAAGAGCTATCACTAATGAAATATTTCTTATATGTGAGACATCAATCCACAAGTAAAATGTGAAACACACACACACACCCATTTATATCCCATTGTGACCACACAGGTGTTGTCAACCAGAAGGATGACCTACCATGTTGAGTATCGTCAGCACATAGGTGGTGATGTTTTCATGGCCATGGTTTCGCATCATCATTTTGTCGACCACCACCAACGTCTCCACGTTCAGTTCTTGGTTTCTATGGGACTTCAGAAGAGAGCGCTTATTCCGTGAGCAAGACTTGTACTCATCAGGCAAGATGAAAAGGTCTTTGCTGGGAGGCTGGGGCATGTCTACGGAGGAACACACGGAGAGCAAATGAAAGCCATAGTCACCACACGAAACCAACACTGTGACTCGTCATGGAGAAATCTGGTCTTAAAAATGAACACTCATGATAAAACCGTACAACCTTTAAAACTTTGTGATGCAAAAACTTGTGCTATATTAGAATACTAAATTTAAATAAAGTTTGTATAGTCTAGGTGTGGTGGAAATCATTGCTGTGTTTACATTTATGTAATGTGCTGATTTAAAACAACAAGAGGGGAACTCTGTGGCTCTGAAGTCCTAGTGTCTAGAAGCACAATACTCGAAGACTGTAAAACACAGAGCTCTGTTGAGCAGGGCCGCTCCACAAAGACAAAGCAATGGAGCTAACAATTACCAAAAAAAGAGCCCTGGCTCACATAGTTTTCCTACTTGAAGGCTTTTGATGACACGAAGGATTTTAAAGTTGATTTCAATGTCTGGACACAAAATTGGTTTGTCTACACTGTTTCAAATGGATTATAAACTACTCGAGCTGATTCCACTTTACTGCAGAGCTTAATTTCCTAGAGAGTACCATAAATATTTACCTAATTTGATTAAAAGACAAAATATACTCTGTCCTCCTAGAGTAATCCCTTTAAAATACTTCCGGCATTTATAATCTTTAAGTTAACACTATATTAAAAACAATTGGGTTTAGTGGATGCCTCAGAAAATGTGGTCAGAATTGTTTGATGTGAAAGTAGTCTTCAAAAAGCCCATAAATTTAGGCGGCGGGCATCCAATAACTACACAAACTGGATTCACGGAACACACTGTTAGCAGATGCTGTTTTGTTTGACTGATACAACCAATACATTTTCTCTCTCTTTGCTAAAATACTTCCAAACCTAAATGAACCTTTTAGAGAATAATAATGACACTGGCTAATGTTCCATGAGCACTCATCACTTGCCATTAACCTTCAAGCAATCTACATAGGCGTGAACTCCACCCTGGGAGTTGTCTAGCATAACTCACTCACTTTCTACACCAGCCCAAGAGCACATGTTGAGGATCAGGCCACGAAGGCAGAGCAGATGAACATAACTGCTCACAGCCCTTCCCTAGAAAGTATTGGAAATGGGTTTCAGATCTAGATGGTGTGGTCTGGAGCCCCTGGTCTTAATTATCACTGGTGGAAAAATGTGTGCAGGATGAAAACAGGATGCAGCACAGGGTCCTCAGTAACGGGCACAAGAGGCAGAAGCAGGGTGGGTGGTGATCTCACTGGCCAGGATTTTCACCACCTATCAGAGCAAATGACTGCCCCAAACAGCAGAGCTTGCAGCACTGTCCCTGAAACAGGTGAATCCCAGCTAAATATCTGCCAGCAGCTGATGCCTGCAGCCGAGAAGCAGTGAGTCTGTGCATCAGCCTGAGCTTCAGCCTTTTTGTGCAATTAAGCAAATCAATCTGCTTTTGTTTGCCCTTTTTCAAAGACATGCTTAAATGAATACATAGAAAGAGCATGTATTTTCTGAAATGCAGACTCTAACAGAGAAGTATCCTTGTAAGTGTGACCCCCATGGAGACAGAAGACCAGGACCCCTCCCCCACTTGGCCTTCCCAGTATGGAAATAGCCATGAGCGGATAAAAAGGGGTCCTGAGAATTAAATGGTTCGGCCTGGAAGCAATGGTATCGATTCTGCTCACGGCTCATGGGCCCTGGCTAGTTGCATGACCCCCATGCTCCCAGCCACTCAGGGCCCAGGAGTACAGTACTGCCACATGCACAGCTGGGAGGGGACAGGAATATCTGGCAAACCAAACAGCAGGATGCTAATCAGCAATGTCTTCCACCAGCAAGAGGCATTTTGTCGAGCTTTCCTTTTCCAGTTCTATTATGAAAATAATGGTGAGTTTTTCCTATTTTTTGAGTTCAAAATTTATTATAGAATTTAGTAATCTTTTTCAAATAACTGACTTCTACCAACTCCCACTACTGAGACTCTGAAATGCCTCCCCAGGCAACATTTGGTATACACACACACACACACACACACACACACACACACATGTGCATGCCTATGCACATGCACACATGTACACCAAACTGAGGATAATCTCTGCTGCCTTGCATTCAGAGATGTGCCTTAGCTGTGCTACTGTCCTGAGTGACTCTGACACACATTCTAAGAAGCCAATATCACTTTGATACCAAAGCCAGGAAAAGACACAACAAAAAAGAGAAAACTACAGACCAATATCCCTTATGAATATAGATGCAAAAACTCTCAACAAAATCCTAGCAAACCAAATTCAGCTACACATCAAAAAAATAATCCACCGTGACCAAGTGGGCTTTACCCCAGAGATGCAAGCATGGTACAACATATGCAAATCTATAAATTTAATTCACCACATAATTAGAAGCAAAAACAAAGACCATATGATCATCTCAACAGATGCAGAAAAAGCATTTGACAAAATCCAACACTCATTTATGATAAGAATGCTTAACAAAATAGGCATAGATGAGACATACCTCAAAATGATAAAAGCCATATATGACAAAAACACAGCCAACATCATACTGAACAGGGAAAAATTGAAAGCATTCTTGCTTAGAACTGGAACCCGACAAGGTTGCCCACTATCACCACTTCTATTCAACATAGTATGAAAAGTCTTAGCCGGAGGTATCAGGGAAGAGAAGGAAATCAAGAGTACCTACATGGAGAAAGTAGAGGTCAAACTATTTTGCTCTTTTGCATCTTTGCTGATGATATGATCTTATATCTAGAAAACCCCAAAGATTCTGCCAAGAGACTCCTGGAATTGATAAATAAATTCAGCAATGTCTCAGGTTACAAAATCAATGTACACATCAGTAGTATCCATATATGCCAACAACAGTCAAGGGAAGAATCAAATCGAAAACTCAGTATCTTTCACAATAACAACAACGAAAATAAAAATACCTAGGAATATATTTAACAAAGGAGGTGAAAGACCTCTACAGGAAGAACTATGAGACACTGAGGAAGGAAACAGCAGAAGATGTTAACAGATGGAAAAACATATCATGCTCATGGATAGGAAGAATCAACATTGCTAAGATGTCTATACTACCCAAAGTGATTTACAGATTCAATGAAATCCCCATTAAAATAAAAAAAAAAAACACACATTTTTCACAGCTCTAGAAAAAATAGTTCTACACTTCATATGGAACCAGAAATGACTCCGAATAGCCAAAGTAACCTTAAGCAAAAACCATAATTCAGAAAGCATCACCTTACCAGACTTCAAGCTATACTACAAGGTTATAATAACCAAAACAGCATAGCACGGGGACAGAAACAGAGACATAGACTTATGGATCAGAAGAGAGAACCCAGATATAAAACCATTCTCATATTGCCATCCAATCTTTGACAAAACACACAAAAACATACCCTGGGGAAAATAATCCCTATTTAATAAATGGTGCTTGGAAATTGGATAGCCACATGTAAAGGATGAAAACAGGATCCCCACCTCTCATTGCTCACAAAAATTAACTCACGATGGATAACAGACTTAAATCTCAGACATGAAACTGTAAGAATTCTAGAAGAAAATATTGGAAAAACTCTTACAGATATCGGCCTAGGCAAAGAATTTATGAAGAAGACCCCCAAATCAATCACAACAACAACAAAAATTAACAAATCGGGCTTGATTAAATTAAAAAGCTTCTACACAACCATGGAAACAATCAATACAGTGAATAGACAACCTATAGAATGGGAGAAAATATTTGAATGCTATACATTTGATAAAGGGCTGATAACCAGAATCTACAAAGAACTCAGGCAAATCAGCAAGAAAACATGAAACAACCCCATAAAAAAGTGGGCAAAAGACAAGAGCAGAAGCTTTTCAAAAGAAGATAGACAGATGGCCAATAAGCATATGAAAAAACGCTCAACGTCTCTAACCATCAGGGAAATGCAAATCAAAACCACAATGAGATATCATCTAACTCCTTTGAGAATGGCTTTTATCAAAAAGTCCCAAAAT
Organism: Indri indri; assembly: GCA_004363605.1. Classification (NCBI taxonomy): domain Eukaryota; kingdom Metazoa; phylum Chordata; class Mammalia; order Primates; family Indriidae; genus Indri; species Indri indri. The sequence goes on along the minus strand of RJWJ010010990.1, from coordinate 10,793 downwards.
AACAGACGCTGGCATGGATATCGAGAGAAAGGAACACTCAGACACTGCTGGTGGAACTGCAAAGTAGTACAACTTCTACGGAAAATAGTATGGAGATACCTCAAAGAACTAAAAGTAGACCCATCGTTTGACCTGGCAATCCCACTATTAGGTATTTACTGAATGGGAAAAAAAATAATTTTATTAAAAAAAACTCTTGCACTTGAATGTTTATTGCAGTACAGTTCACAATCGCAAAGATGCGGAATCAACCCAAGTGCCCATAATACGTGAGTGGATTAATAAAATGTGGTATATGTATACCATGGAGTACTACTCAGCCACAAAAAATGGTGAACCAATTACCTTTTGTAATAACCTGGATGGAACTGGAGACCATTCTTCTAAGTGAAGTATTGCAATAATGTGCAAACAAGCACTATACATGCCCACTACTACATTGGAACTAATCGTTGCACATATGCAAGTAAAACTCAATGGAAACCAAGCAGGTGGGAAGGGAGAGGAAGGGGCAGGTAAATTCATACATGAGGAGTACAATGCATGCTTTTGGGGTGATGGGCACACTTTAACTCTGACTGTACAAATGTAATTCACGTAACCAAAATGTTTGTGTCCCTGTAATACTCTGAAAAAAAAAAAAAAAAAAAGATAGCCCTGCCATTTTTCCTGCTGAGATCGACATGGTTGGCCATTGGCCAATTTATTGTCCCTGGTATATGACATGGAATCTGTCCTGGTCTGATGCACTGACACCATGAGCCCTGCCTGCAGAAATCCTGGCTCTGACCTTGGCCATGTCTTAGCCCTGAATATTGGTCCCAGCCCTGCCAAACTCACTTCTGCTTCTCCCCATCAAGGCAGCCTCCAGCCTCTGTTGCTGGCAGACACACCTTGTTCAAATACACATCCAACCTCCAATTTTCTCAGACTCCTGTTCACCTCTGTTTGTCCTCAGCTTGGCTCTTCCTGCTGCCTTCCCTATGACCAAGCCCACTAAATTCATTTGGGTTTGAGTTTTTCAAGTCCATTTGAATGTTGCACATGACTTTTATGTATAGGATGCAACGGGTTCAGATGCCACACAAATAGTATAAATGCTATTTATTCTTTTGTTGCAGGTGCCAAGTCATTTTCTTTCATTCACTTTGTTAAATAAGTTTCACTGAGCACCTGCCCCGTGCCCACCTCCATTTCAGGGTTCTGGAAACAGCAGTCATCAGACCAACTGAGCAGAGAGCCATGGGGCTGGGGGAGGTGGGCCTTCCATGGGCTGGCTGGCTGGAGGCCTAATCAGGTGATGCCTGAGGGGAGAACTCAGGGATGTGACGGAAATTCCAGCAAACACTGACCTTCCATTCCTGAATCTGTGAGAGGTTTCCACATAAAACGTAAATAACAAATCACCTCCTAAATGGTCATGACAAAAAAGATTCTGATAAAGCCATGGTGATAAAATGCAGGTAAATTATGTCCTGCATAGTCGGCCCTTTTGATGTGGCAAAATGTGTATATATATATATGAATTACCTCAGCAGGAAAACTATATGAGCTTCAATAAATCTAAACCTCAGAAATATAGAATTACTGAGCAGAGATGCCAGAGTTCTTTTGAAGATGTCTGGTAGATTTTATGCTTCTGAGCAGTGTGTCATTTCATCTGCCCAGAGAAGAGTTCTAAGAAAAGATCTACTATTACCTATCCATCTACTGTGGAGAGATGTTCGACATTGAACTTACAGATGATGGACTTTCTTTGGAATCAGCGCTTAAGTCTAGCAATGACAGTCAATAAATTTCCTTGTGGACAGACATACTTTAAATTGAAAATCTCCCATTGGCTTACGACAATCTTCAAATCATTAAATACACAAAAATAATCGCCCTTACATACATTTCTTGCGTCTTCCACAGAAATGCTGCTTTTGTGGGAGCCCAAGGTGAAGGCCGCCACCGTGCGGGTGTTGACTTGCCGGCTCCCGCGTCCTGGGGGTCACCATGACCTCAGCGGCCCTGGGCGCCTGGGCTTCCGCGGACCGCTTGTATAGGATGTGAGAGGGAGAGCCACCCTGGGCAGAGCTGTTGAGTTTCCCTGCGAGGTGTGATGGAAGTGGCTTTAAGAAGTAATCTGCTTCTTCCGTTCTTATCATGCCTGACTGGAAAAAATTAAGAGGAAGAAAGAAAACGCAATTACAGTTGCAAGGGGGAAATATGGGCCCATTCTCCAAGCATTGCATTTTTAACTTTCACAAGCTGCTGTTCCCTCCAGTGGGAGGCACAATGAAAGGGCTCAGACACGTAAGCAGGGAGTCGGGAATGGGAAAGGACTCCGCACACACAAGCTGACTCCTTCCGTCTCAATCCTGCTGGAAAGACTGGGGGGAGCTGCTCCAGGACCCGCCCGCAGGCATGGAGAGAGGGACGGCAACACACCAAAGCCCATTAGTTTAAACCAAAAGTAATGAAGGTTCAGGAAAGAACATATGCATGCAGTTAGGTATTAATATTGGCAGGGGTTCTCAGACAAAGAGACAAAATTAGAATCCTAATAGAGTAATTTGCAAAACTCTATTTAGGTGAATTTTAAAACTTACAAATATGTAACACTTTCTAGAGAAAGGAAACTTAATAAAATTAATCCAGAAAAAAGCATGAGAAAATGTACTTAGGGAATCAGGAAGGTCTTTCCAAGCAAGATACTAAAAGAAATAGAAAAGAAGTGATGTTATACAAACACTAAAAATGTCGATAAAGCTTAATAGACTAATAGCATAAACAACATTAAAAAAAATCTTAAACCTAAAGCACGAAACTATAAGAATTCTAGATGAAAATGTTAGAAAAACTCCTATAGACATCAGCCTAGGCAAAGAATTTATGAAGAAGACCCCAAAAGCAATCACAGCACAACAAAAATAAGTAAATGGGACCTGATCAAATTAAAAAGCTTTTGCACAACCAAGGAAACTAATCAATAGAGTAAATAGACAACTTACAGAATGGGAGAAAATATTTGCATGCTATATATCCTATGAAGGGCTGAAAACCGGAATCTACAAAGAACTCAAGCAAATCAGCAAGAAAACATCAAATAAGCCCATTACAAAGTGGACAAAAGACATGAACAGAAACTTTTCAAAAGAAGGTAGACTAATGGCCAATAAGCATATGAAAAAGTACTCAACATCTCTAACCATCAGGGAAATGCAAATCAAAAGCATAATGATATATCACCTAACTCCAGTGAGAACAGCTTTTATCAAAAAGTCCCAAAACAACAGATGCTGGCATGGATGTTGAGAGAAAGGAACACTTATGCACTGCTGGTGGGACTGCAAAGTAGTACAACCTCTATGGAAAGTAGGATGGACATACTCAAAGAACTAAAAGTAGACCTACCATTTGATACAGCAATCCCACTACTGGGTATTTACCCAAAGGAATAACAGACATTTTATAAAAAAGGCACTTGCATTCGAATGTTTATAACAGCACAATTCACAATTGCAAAGATATGGAATCAACCCGAGTGCCCATCAATACATGAGTGGATTAACAAAATGTGGTATATGTGTACCATGGAGCACTACTAGGCCATAAAAAATGGTGAAATTTTTCACAACGTGGATGGTACTGGAGACCATCCTCCTAAGTGAAGTATTGCAAGAATGGAAAAACAAACACAATATGTACTCGCTATTAAATTAGAACTAAATGATCAACACTCAATGTGTACATATGGTAATAAAATTCAGTGGAAACCAAGCAGGTGGGATGGCAAAAGAGGGGATGGGTAAATTCACACCTGATGTGCACAATGCACACTATCTGGGGGATGGGCACACTTATAACTTATACAAAAGCAATTTGTGTAACCAAAACATTTGTACCCCCATAATTTTCCGAAATTAAAAAAATAAATTAAAAAAAATCTTAAGGTGACAAAATCAAGAGACTACCTTTTCCAGTGACAAGGATTTTTAGAGGATTGTTGGTGAGCATTAGGACAAACAGGCAATTTCGCCCTCTGGCAAAGATCCGCTGAGGCCACACACAGGAGGCCAGTCCTGCCAGGGCCGTGCGACATCTTTCCACCACAGATGTCAAGATTTGGCATGTTCAGTGCAATTCTAGGAACCTACTCTTTTGGAATCTTAGCCAAATAGTTCTTGTAAGCCCTTCCTCAATATTGATAAACATGTGAACATACATTACAGCACTGTTTGTAATAGCAAAACTCAAAAACAGAATAAAAAACAATAACGACAAGAAACAATTTAAATGTTTACCAATGAATTCAGGATAAATTTTTGAAAATAATGTTTATATAATTGGAGAGCATATAACCACTAAAAATTACGTAATTATTTACTGATTATAATCATAATTAAACCTTTTCTTTTGAGTTCCTGAAACTGTGGCCAACATTTTCCATGATACCCACTTATCACTCACAGAAGTTCTGTGAGGTGACATTAGTATCCCCTTTTCATGGGTGAGGAATAGAGATGTAGAGTGATTAAGCAATGTTTTCAAGGTCAACTGGCAAGGAAATATTGTAGAGGGATTTGAACAAAATCCGAATAAGTTCAGAAACTATAAGTTTAAGGTTTCTATTACACCTGAGGTCCCCAACTCATCCTCGGCCTGGTATCCGCCCGTGGCCAGTTAGGAACTGGGCTGTGCATCACTGTCTGAGCTCCAACTCCCCCACTCCCCGCCCCCAACCCCTGCCCTAGTCTGTGGAAAAATGATCTTCCATGAAACTCAGGAACCCAGCCTCACAGCAGGAGGTGAGCGATGGGCAAACAGAGCTTCGTCTGTATGTACAGCCGCTCCCCATCACTCACATCACTGCCCGAGTTCTGCCTCCCCCGACCACATCCCCCCACCCCGGCAAAAATTGCCTTCCATGAAACAGGTCTCTGGTGCCAAAAAGGTTGGGACTACTGTATTACAGGTTTTCAAAAGGTATCGATTATTTTTCTAAAGTATATAACAGAGTAAATAGTGTGACCTCAATTGTCTTCATTTTAAAAACGTACATCTACACTTAAAGAATTTTCCTGGAGGACTGATGAGAAACTGTGGATGGTGGTTATCTTCAGAGGGAAAAAGTTCAGTAGGAATGATGAAAGAAGGAAGTCCCACTTCATTTTTATATCTTCTTGCACCATTCAAGTTTTTAAAGTCTGTGTGTATCTATACTTTAAAAAAAAGGTCAATGACATTGCTGGATTATGGGATAACAGATGAATTTTTAAAATTCTTATAAATGTTATTACATATTGCTATCATTTTATAATACAGTTTATTACCACAGAACATCAAGGTATCATTTACAACTCTCCAATACTGAACTATCAGTATTGTTGTGCTTTCTTCAAAGTTACTTTGTTAATTTAGTACTATGCACTGAGTCAGACACTAAGTAGGTATTGGAAGACACTGACACACAGGTGTCTGTTCTGAGTCTGCCTGTGACTTAGGGAGCCTGCCTCTGATTCTCAGTGGGGCGTTGGGGGAGACTTCTCCTGTATCAGTGCCCACCCAGCAAAGTCCTGGGCCAGGCTGTCCTGACTGCGTCTGCATATTTGTACAGAGTGGGATGACAGGCATGGAAAAGCATTCCTCAGATCTTGGGCAAAGGCCAAGCACATACAACTCTAGGGGAAAGTCAGGCTGGGAATGGGAGACATAAAAGAAGGGGGAGATCAGGCTTATCAAACACTGGGAGACTAAGCACTGGCCACAGTGCTCCTGCTGGGAGAGGAGGAACAAAAAGCTAAACTTGGTAAACTATCAGTGAAGCCATCAGAGCCATGGGGGGTAGACCTCCTGGGGCCCAAATACCACCTAGCAATGGAATTTATGCCATGTGGTGCTGTACATGAGTGATTTGGTAACTTTCTTGGCTTCCTAGAACTCTATCTACTAAGTGGAGGTATAGCACTTTAAAGTTTACAATTCTGCTAGGGAATAGCCAAGTATGGATTTAAATTACATAAAAGTCAGTTAGGTTTCATCCTTTTCACATTTTAACTAATTGAGGAGTAGCAAAAGTAGTCATCAATGTGTTTAACCTTGCATAATAACACTATCCAAATCGGTTCTCCACTCTTAACCAGTTTAAGTATTAAACTAAAGAAAAAGAAAACAATTCATGCATAACTTAAACACTTTTCTGATATGCAAACAATTATTCCTTGCTTTTCAAACCACCCCTCAGAAGACCATCAGCTCCTTAAGAACCTGGAACAGATGTTATTCAGCATCTCTCCTGCAAGCGGAGTGGACGCATGGCCAGCTGAGACAGACACCCCAGCATTTATCATCCAGTTCCAACATTCATTAGCTGTGTGACTTTGGACGATTTATTCAGCCTTTCTGTGCTGTTCTGTCTTCCAGGAAGCAGATGTAAGGATAACTACCCACCATGAGTTTGTAAGACTTTAATATATTTAAAGCACATGACCTACACTGAGCATTCAAAATAGATTTGCTGAAACCCGAGTCTTGGTGTCCCCAAAGTCACAACCTTCCCAAACACAGCTTTGCTTCTGATCTTTTGCTGTACTTTTTGTACTCTTTCTGGCTTCCTCAACTAAACACTTGTGTTCTATGACAGCTGTTCCAGCTTTGAAACCATCTCCTGTTTTCAAGGCTACACTCTGCGTGGCCAAGGCTGAGAGGACCAGGCTAGGCAAGGGTGTCCTGTTGGAACTGGCAGATTTCTAAATTTTCATTAATGAAGTAGTCAAGCATTACACTCATTTCATTAATAATTTAGTCCAAGTTACAATATTCTTTATTTAAGTAATCCCCAATTTCATTAAATACACACATAAATAAATACTTATAGTAACTGATGAGACTAATGTTTTGATATCCCTTGATGAACAAGAGAAAATGAAAAATACAAAAAAGTTACCCCATTAGCCTACTGCATTATTAGTTTGCAAGCTTATTTAAAAGATTAGGTAAATCACAGAAGATTAATGTCTTCTTCTTATCTGAATTAAGAATATTTGGGAACTCACAAAATGTCTAGTGCAACCTGCCCAAAGCCCACAGTGACCACTGGAATGTCAGCCGGGTGGATTATTAACTGAGTTTCAGAAAAGGCCAGTGTCCTCCAGGCTTTTCATAGGACAAGCTTTGTTCTTCTGGGGCCTGCATCACCCATGGCCAATTTTGTAAATAACTTTACATTGGAAAACTCACCAAATACTCACATAACCTTCCTTCGTAAGGAAGGAAAGAACACGTTACTGCTGAGAAATGCTGTTTCTGAGCAATGTAAGTAAAGAAAATACTGAAGTTTGAAAATAGGGTGGTTACTGTATTATATTTGTTATTATTCATAATTCAAAGTCGTTAGATTTGCATTAATTGTGCACCTATGGAGAGTTATAAAAACTGTTCATAAAAGTTGCATGAATCACAAAACAAAATAGAAATTAAGAAGAAATGGATAGATGCCCAGTCACTTAGGCTATTTCTCCTGCGGGGTGAGACTCCCACTGAACCGGTTCCAAGTCTGTCTCCCGTGCCCTTCTCACAAGAGCTGGCTGTCCATGAACACCGTGAAGAAGTAATTTGGCTCACTGTGAGACACAGGCATTTAAATTCCCCAATAATTTCATTTTTACTCTCCAAAGTGTCATTTGTTTTAGTTATAGTCTACTCATTCTAGGTCTTCTTAGTGATATTTCAGAAACACTAGACAATGCCAACTTTTATCTAACTTTAATAAAAGCCAAACTTTGCTTTTTATTTCCTTATAACCTCGGAATCAAACATGAACCTGTGCCCAAACCACAGTGTCTTGTTTCATGATTACACGTGATGTACGAAAATCAAAATTTGACCAAAGCCTTCTAAGAAGCCAAATAAATCAAAAACCTCCCTGTTTCTTCAGAGCATTTTGTTTCTGGTTCTTTTTACTGCTCTCTCCACTTCACCTGGCTCAGGCACGGGGCTTTCTCAACCCTTTGGCCTTCAAGGACAATGGGGCCGATGTGTTGGTCACAGACATCACTCATCATCCTAAGCCCAGCTAAGTCCAGGCTTCATAATTTCAGTTATTTGCTCAGCTCTAAACTTGACCCCCGGCCACTTTCAAATTGCTTATCTATTGATACAAAAGGCTAACATTTTGACACGAGACACTTCAAGAAAGTTTATGGTTAACATTGAATCTTGCTAGTTATGGCATTATTCATGCCATCACAATCCACCATAAAGGACTCGGCCCTAGGTTTCTCACAAACCCCAGGTCCTATCGCAGTGATTTCAGATCACATCTGCAACACCCGAGCACCCATCCTTGGTGCATGGGAAGATGGGGAAAGCTGAGGCAGGGCTGGAGGAAGGAGAAGCAGGACTAGGAAGGAGTCAGCTGGAGGTTGGCTGGACACAGGCATAGATGAAATTGGTGAGTTCTGCCTGGAACCTGTGGCCTAGCTAAACTGCCCCACGTAACCACCAGCACAGCAGAACAAGTGTGACTTGAGTGAGGTGCCAACCATCAGCACTCCCCACAAATACTATCGCAGATGGCCAGTGTGTCTCCTGAGGCTGCCGCACACCTGTGCACACACCTGAGCCATCAGCCAGTTAGGCTTTGGGTGAATCTTATGGCAGTAGGAAGGCTGGAGGCAGCAGAGATGTAATTTCAGAGTACAATTTAAGAATGCACTATGATTATCCCTGGCTATTCCAAATAACCATTAACTATAGATTTATTTCAGACCATTTGTGTATCTTTACATTTCTTGCCCAATCTTAGAAGCAGTGGTTATTTTTGTGTTGAAACTGCATCACTGAAACTTCAAGGCTGCGATGCTGTGAACACCCACCTTTCAGACCTTGTCCTTAGAACCTTAGAGGCTCTCATATTTTTAATATTTTAAACTAATTGAATTCACTCAGACCTTAACTAAATTTACCAAGATTAAGAAATCTACAAGAAACCTTAATCTACAACATAATCTAAGCAGTGATGTAATTTATGATTAGAGCTTAGATGAAAATGACATTTGTGACTCCCAGTAGCATTGCTGGCTGGAGAAGGAACCTAGAGGGAAAGCTTGTCCTCTGTCGGGTAAAGGCTGCTCGGCCAGTCCTTACGGTTTCTGGAGTGGCAGGCCCAGGAGCACAGCACTCTGCCCTCCCTTCCTCATTCCCAGCCAGTTTCTGCTCTGAGCATCCAGCACTGGATCCCGGGGGAGCTGCACTGCGCCTGGCCGGTGGAGAACGGCACCAGTGGGGGTGGTAGGGACACAGCGTGGCGCGGAGGAGGGCCTGGTAAGGGCGCTATGGTCCACACAGACCTGAACCTGAACCTGCGCTATTCCACTCGCCAGTTCTACCATGAAGGGCGCATTTCTGAATTCAATGTTCATTTCCTTTAAATGGGAATACTAATTTTCACTTTCTAGGTTTGTTACTAGGATAGGAATAAGAATAGATCAAAATGCCTAACACATTTCCTGCCACCTAGAAGATACCCACAACACAGTAACTGTTCGTTTTACATGTATTAATGTGTATAATAGTATATGCAGTAAATGTTTTGTAATCACTGAACCACCTGAGAGCAGATAAAGGTTAATATTGGGGTTTGAGAAGGCCTGATAAATAATTTCATTTTTTCCTTATCTGTATTCTGAAAGAATGGAAAAGTGTGACCTCAAAAAGAGTAACTCAAATGGTATACTCCTTTATCCTATATTACTGACAAAACTGTTTGTTGGAGAAAGTGAGATATTCTGGTGTGTGAATTTTCTAAAACTGGGCCCCAAATTTAGACCCATGCACTGAATTTCAGGAGGCGCTACGCCTCTGGCTGTCACCCACCTGGGGCAGTTGCTCACGTGGGGTTGCACCTGGTGGCTCAGCTTATCCTGTGGCCAAGACCCACTGAGGATGCAAAGCGGTTCCTCAGAGGAAAGGGCTGTAAGTACGGAGCCTAAACTCACATCACAGTCAATGGTCCTACATTCAGAGATGCAGGAGAAGGTCCCACATTAGTGCAGCAGAACCAGAGTAGGGGATAATACACACCTCTAGGGAGTGGACATACCACTTGTGCTGCCCACCCACGTCCAGGCAGGGCCCTGCTGGCACACGAATAGACAAGAATGGAAGCCCAGCAAGCACCTCTCGAGGGACACTGGGCACAAATGACATGCTCCTCATTCAGAAAGGAGCCAAAGAAGTCAGTATGCGATTTACACTTACAGAGCAATCACATGATTAAGTGGCGATGAGGGGAACCAACACTGTGGGAAAGGCAAACCAGCCACGTGGAGGAAAGACATGAACAGCGCTGTCGGAGTGTCATAGAGAAGGACCGACACGGATGCCATGTGGAGGGTGACGGATACGGAAGCCTGGTGGCAAGGCCCATCTAGGAATTCCACAGTGCACGTCCAGTCACGAAAGTTAACAAATAGTAAACTAACGTGGAAACCCCAAATACACTGCTCTTTGCTAATTAGTAACTACTGGGTCAAAGAGGAAAAAATATAATGATTAGTTAATTATAAAATGGAAAATGAGGACTTTATGTGTAAAAACTGGTGACATTTACTCATGCTACATTTTGAAAAATTCAAAGTTTTGAATGTTTTCTTTATTAAAAATAAAGAAAATAAACAAACTAAACATTAACTCAAAGAGTTTTTAAAAATGCAATGAATGACCATCTAGAAACCAAAATGAATCCTAAAAAAATAAATTCAGGATGAATAAATCAGTAAAGAGTAAAACAATGTGAATATTAAACC
>RJWJ010010989.1:0-45543 GCA_004363605.1 Indri indri | reverse complement strand
CATTCTGGTTGAAGCAATCGGTATTGCCCTGTCTTCGCACACATCCTCTTCTACTTCATGAGCCAAGACAACAGCGAGGTAAAATACAGTACTCTTCGTTCTAGATGAGCATAAGTTCCAAATGCGACTACGCAGACACGCATTAGGAATTTCACGTGGATTTAGCCATGTGTACTATGGGGAGGGAGGCCTGGAAATGGAAGCCTGAATTAGTGAAAAGGCTACTGATAGATTTGATTTTAAGGGAATACTGTAGTTTTCTTGCTTTTAAGTAACAGTAATGACAAGCTGTGTGCTATGGCAACCTGCCTTCAGGATAGATGAGGCTGATGTGTTATCAATACCTGGCTTGAATACAAGCAGTGCTTTGGAATTCCTTCAAGATAGTTCTCATTTTAATTAGAGTAAACATGCCCCTCTGTAAACTTTCCTGTTTTCTTATGACACACATATCCAGAGCAGAGGTAATTACTTGAATCTGAAGGGATGGCTTTCAGTATTTGTACTTTATGTACTGAAAGCATTAATTAGGTAGGGGCTGTAAAATTTATCTGACAGCTACTGAATCTTTCTGATCATTCCACTCTACTCACTTGGATGACAAATCGAGTCTATTTTATTTCTCATTTTATATCCTTCTCTGTTGCCGGATGTGTCTTTCTCCAGGGTTGCAGTTTAATTGCGGAAATAGTATTTGTTCTGGGAGAAATTATTTTGTAAACATAAACTTGAAAAGAGTATGCATTTTTCTGGGTTGTCAGAATCACTGGAAGTGGTTAACTTTTGTAGTGTCCACTATGTCCGTGTATTATGACGATATTTTTAAATTCCTTATGAAAATTTTTTTAGCAGTTTTTTTTTTTCTGGTTTTAGAGACAGGGTCTTGCTCTGTCACCTAGGCTGGAGTGTAGTGGTGCATTTACAGCTTACTGTTACTTGAACTCCTGGCCTCAAGTGATCCTCCCACCTCAGCCTTCCGAGTCGCTGGGATTACAGGTGTGAGCCACCACCTGGCTTATTTCTCTTTTAGTACATGGAAAACCCAGCAGTAATGGAAATGCAAAGTAGCTTGTGCAGATAAATTTATCATCCCCTGTACTTTCTTCTTGCATGGCCCAGTACTATTGCTAACAACTCAAATGCTGGTTGTGGTTTACAATCAAACAGGTGGGTAAAATAGTTATCGTTATGGTTAGAATGTTCATAGTCATTCTTTTATTTGTCCTCTGTGTGTGTGTGTGTGTGTGTGTGTGTGTGTTGAGCAGAAATGGGGAAGGCGTTCTTTCTTTCAGGAATGTCATAATTTAACATTTTCATTGCCCTGAAAAGAAACCTGTCCCCATTAGCAGTCATTCCCCATCCTCCTCCCAGACCTAGACACCCACGAATCTACTCTTCATCTCTATAGATTTGCCTATTCTGGAATTTCATATAAATGGAATCATACAATAATATGTGGTCTTTGTGACTGGCTTCACATTTTTTCATTAACATACCCTTTATACCAGCCTGAGGGATTTCAGTTGTAGCCCCTGGCCTAAATGTGCAGATGTAGACCTGTGTATCGAAATGGACTTGCCTTTCCTTAAGTAGATGTCCGAGACAGCTTTTCAAGTCGTGGTGTTGAAAGAAACGGACCATATTTATAATTATTTTGGAGCTGCAGTCTCAGGTTATAAAGCTGAAATTTTTTTTTTTGACAAAACTGTTTGCACTGCGTGGAAATCAACCCCCTGACCCTGGACCCCTTGTCACCAGGATTGAACAGGATTGAGTGGCTCCCATCTATAGAGGGGGGTGGTTTATATAATATGATGTGATCGACAGGATTCAAGAAAAATGTCCAAGCGATATAAATGGTGATTGCCTTAATTTCCAATAATTTTTAGTAATAGAAATATCTTGGGTACTTACAATTCAGAATGCTACTTTTATCTAGATGTTCATAACAACTCAGTTTTGGTAATTATAATATTCTTGAGAAATACAGTTAAGAAGAAAAGCAGAGTGCTTGAGTCTCAAGCTAAGTACAATATTTATGGGAATTACTGGGTTTATAAAACTGTGCTCTCTATGTGACAGGTGCTGCTCCATTATATTTGAGTACTTCCCTGGGGTACAAAAGTCAATTACCAACACAGTTGTGTGGGAGAGAAATAGGTCAGCCGCAAACATTCTTTGCTAATTTCAGAAAGCTTGAGGGGTGTTTTAGTTTGGGGATATGTTTTATTCTTTTGGTCTCTGTGTTGGGGACTCTGGTAGGGAAAGCTCAGTTTTTTATGTGGTATTGGTAGTCATATTCATTTACTTTAATACAACATAAAGATTTCTTTTATCATGTAAAATGAAAATTAAACCATATAATATATTTTTAAATACTATGTCAAATCTGCTTTGTAAGAGTAATGTGTGCCCTGCTGTTATTAGTATTACTACTGTTTCTACATTAGCAGGGACACTCAGGGTGTAAACTAACCCAGTAAAATGCAAATGTCATGGCTCCAAGTATTTTATTTAACTAACACTTCCACATAAGAAACCAAAGAGTGCTAATACGGACATTGGTATGTTTTCTAACAATTATGTTTTATTAATTAATTTTTTTATTGTGGTCTAATAAATGTAACATAAAATTTACCATTTTAACCATTTTTAAGTGTAAGTTCAGTAATATTAAGTAGATTCACTGGTGGTTTTTGCTTTGTTTTTTAATGGATGTGGCAGGTTATTTAAAAAGACAGTGCAGGCAGGCAAAACTTGAATATACCCAACTTATAAGTATGCAAAAAAAAAAAAAAAATCCACCATTATCCAGGCCTCCATTTACAAACTGTGGCCTTTTTAAAAGCAACAACAGCAACAAAAAAAACCAGACCTTGGAGCTCTCTGCAGCTGAGAAGGGAACAAGTAGGAGGAGGCTGGGAGGGCCATGGGGTCTGGTGGGACCCCCAGGGCAGGGGTGGGCAGGTGGGAGTGGGGGGCCATGCAGGGGTCCTGTCCCCAGGTACCCGTTTTCACACTGCCTGCTTTTCTTTCTCCTCTGCTGTCTGAAATTCGAACAGTTAGTTCCAAGATGATTTGGGGTAACGAGCAGCCTATTTTAAAAATATAAATGTTCCGAGTCTTCCGAGGCTTTATTCATTCATGCATTATGGTAGTTTGACTTATTGCTTACAAGTGTGCTCATTTTACCATCTTAACAGAGCCCACCGCGACAAAGCAGACACACTCCCAAACGAAGGTCCCATCTCCCTGGATCCGTTTGCCCTTCCACGCCAGCGTCTACCCCTGACTTCCGCCCTGCCTCTGCTTGCATGACAGCCACTCACTCCCAGACTTGGGCTTAACCCCGCCTTCCTCCCCCCCTCCCTCCGTAGGGTCACTCCTCTCCATACAGTGGCCTCCTCTTTTCCACTCGATGGTAATCTTTTCAGCTGTCAAAGCCCCTCTTGAACTTTTTCCTCCACAAAGCTCTCTAATGTGGTGCCAGGTCTTCTTCTCTGGCACGGTCCTGGCACTCGGTTTTGACTGTTCACTTATTAAGTTCTCCTTTGTGTAATCTGAATGTCCCCATGCCCCACCAGCTTGTGGGGCTACGTTGACGTTATCATTCATGTATCATGTGGGAAAGAGGGAGGAGGAACCAGAGAAGTTGTGGTGTATCCACATCAATGCTCCACATTTTGCTTGTTCGCCTTTCCTGCCTGGAGACGTAGGACCTCAACACCTTGTTGCCTAACATGATTTGGGCCCAGTGGGGTGTCTTATGCATGCTTAGACTCCATCCCCTCCTTGATGTCTGCTGCCACAAGCCTTTGAAGAGGCTTCTCCTGTTGCAATTGCTCTGCCTTTCTTTTTGAGAACATGGCTGTTCCTTCTAACTGCGATGCTATTTCTTAGCACAATGCTCTTCAGCCTCCCTGGACAAGCTGTGTTCCAGACTTCCGCAACTCTGGGTCAGACTCTGTCCCCTGGGCCCTTGAGTGGCACTTCTTGTGCCCTGCATCTCCCAGATTCCCTTGTCAAGCCAGCTTCTGCAGCATTGACCTGCATCTCTCTGAGATTACCCTGGGGAACAGACATTATTCTACGTCTGTCCATTTCTATACACAAAATTTGCTACTAGCAGTGACTCTTTCACCCATGCATGTCGACTTGCACAAATTGACATAAGACACAAACTTTGCATCCTCTTTTAGGCTCTGCTACCACATACTCATAATAATTTATGTATTTAAAATTTTTTTTATACATTTCCACTTTGGGTGGGGATGGGGTGGGGAGTGAAAGAAGAAAGGAAAGGGGAAGGTGATATTGCAGCTTGATGTACTTTGGAAGTTAGCGCAGGCCTGGGTAGGGTGTCAGAATGGGACTTTGGAAGAGAAGGGAGGGCACTGGGTGCCTGGGGAGAGGGACAGTGGCTGCTGGAGATGGTTTCAGAAAGCCAAGTGGATGAGGATCGAACTTGGTCTATTCCAAGCTTTAATCTGGCACTGTATCTGTTAGCAATCTTCCAGTTGCAAGTAAACAGAAACCCAGCACAAACTGGCTACAGTAAAATATGGAATTATTGGCTCATACAAGTGAAAGTGCAGAGGTAGACTTCATACTTCAGGTATGGTTTGTTCCAGAAGTTCATGACCGCATCAAGATGTCTGCTCCTTTTGTCGGCAGTTCTCTCAACACTGTGTGCCTTCCTGCATGCTGGCTTAGGCCTCGGCTTAGCTCCCACTATGGTGGCAGCAGTGCCTGCAGTGATCGGGATCTCTCCTTTGTCCACTGTCCTGTCCAGCGGAAGAGATAGCCTCTGTTATGGTAGCTCCAGCGGAATAAAAAAGGAGAGGGGCTTTTTTTTTTTTCTCATAGAAGCATCCCACTCCCCTTGCAGCACACAACGCATGCACATTTGTGCACCTTTGCACACGCGTGCACACACACACGCACACACAGTTCTTGAATCTCATTGGCCTGAAACAGCTTATGAACCAACACTGGCCAGGGGGACTGGCTTAAGCCAGTAGTTGGCTACTTCTAGGGATGACACTGAGGTCAGCCCCAGCATGGCCACAAGTGGAGAGAGTACTTCCTGAAGGGAATTTTGGACCTGGGAAAGACGGTAGGAACTTCTTCCTTCTCCTGCTTCTCCTTTGGTACTATGTTTCATCACTTCATGGATTAAATAGGATTTTTAAAAAAATTGTGGTAAACTACATATAATGTAAAATTTACCTCTTCATCATTTTTAACGTACAATTCAGTGACATTAAAGTACATTCACATAGTTATGTTACCACCATCACCACCATCCATCCTAAATAGGATTTTGCAGACCACTCTGTGAGCCTAACTTTCTGTTGTAACAATGTTTTGTAATAAGAAAATATGTACCAAGTTTCAAAAACTGACTACACAATGAACCTTTGGGGTACTACACAAGCATTGATACAGGGGCGACTGCCTGAATTAATATTTCTCTGTTTTCCTTTCTGCAGAATGAGGGCAACCTCTAAGGTTCCATCAAGCTCTAGTATTATAGGACTTTCTGTCTGTGTCTGCAGACGTGTGTGGTTAACTCGTTCATTTTGGTAGAAAACACTGTACAGTCTGCCCTTTGCATCTGTAGGTTCCACAGCGCTGACAGTGGGACTTTAGCATCCAGGATTTTGTTATCTGAGGGGGGTCCTGGAAGTGATCCCCTGTGTACTGTATTCTGTGTCTTTGGCAGACAGCCTGTGTTGCTTAGCTGCG
The DNA here is from genome assembly GCA_004363605.1 of Indri indri. NCBI lineage: Eukaryota > Metazoa > Chordata > Mammalia > Primates > Indriidae > Indri > Indri indri. The sequence goes on along the minus strand of RJWJ010010989.1, from coordinate 39,795 downwards.
GAGACGAACTCATAAAACACATGGTCATTCAGTGTCAAATACTGAAAACTTCAGATGAGGACATTCTTTCGTAATGTAGCAAAGAGATGATGTGGAGAAGTTTACAGGAGGAAAGATAACTTGGGTAGAGCTGGAATTTATAACTCAGGTGTATGCATGCAGCATGAAAGGATGTGCAAAGAATAGAGTGAGTTGTCAGGAATGAAGTATTTGTGCAATGCGGTGAGATGGTTCTCAGATATGCACCCCAGAAGCTATTAAGAGGTTGTCTGCTGAGGAGTATGTAGCGCCTGCTATTATGATTATTACAACCACCAGGAAGAGCAAGTAACTAATGGGGCTTTGAATCTTTAATAAAGAATAATAAAAGTTGCCACATTAGAACTTTGCTGAAGGTGAGTGGATCCACAAGGTTGCCTGTCATAATGTGAAAGGAAACACTGCATTAGGAGCTTTCAATACCCACTTTCCTGCTTATCCTTCTTTGCATACATAGTTCAGCAAGGTTACCCAAATTCCAACAAATGAGGCAGGAATTGCTATTTTTAGGTGACATTAAGTCTATTTAATAAGTAGACTCTGGTGGATATTTTTATAATTCCTATGTCGAAGCCCTGACCAATGTGACGGTATTTGGAGGTGGGGCCTTTGGGAAGGAATTAGGTTTAGATGAGCTCAGGAGGGTGGGGGCCCCATGAGCAGATTAGTGCCCTTGTGTGGAGATGAAGAGAGACCAGAGTGCTCTCTCTGTGCCATGTGAGAACACAGCTAGAGAGCAGCTGTCTACAAGCCAGGAAAAGGGCCCTCACTAAGAACTGAATCTGTCAGTATCTTGATCTTGGATTCCTGGCTTCTAGAATTATGAGAATAAATTCACGTTGTGTAAGCCACCCATTCTGTGGTATTTTGTTATAGCGGCTCAAGCTGACTAATACACTGACTAATACACTTGGTAAGCTGGTGCACTTGACTATTTTCCTTCTCATCCTTCTTCCAGTCAGCAGCACATGGTCCTTATTCATTATGTAAAAAGTATATTTATATCCTGCCTTATTCTGGAAGTGACTTAAGTTAGCTTATATGATATTACAAGTATATTCCCTTGAATTAAGGAGAAAGTATAGGTAAGACAGTGCCTCAAGTACACAAAACACATGCAAGCAGCATCCTATTCACTGATTTGACTCTGAACTTTCTAGGAACTACCCAGAGAGAAAAGCAAGGTCATTTACAAGATTTTTCAATGTCCAAAGGTAAAAGTAAACTTGTTTAGGAAAAGCACAAATATTTCCTACACTGAAACTAGACAGAAATTTCTCCCATGTTTTCATAGATTTGACACTGAAAAATTAAACCTTATAATGCTGGAGTTGCTTCTTATCATATTTTTCGTGTATTGGTAACATCCGTCGTCATGCTGGAGTGCAGTGCAGTAAGAGCAACTATGTAGGAGCCATTGCTGTGTGGTTCACAAGTGCCTGTGATTCTCCACCTTGGCTGCGTGTTAGAATCACCATGGGAGCATATCAAAATCCCTAGGCCCAGGCCACATCTCAGCCTAATTAGGATTTCTTGTGAGTGGGACCCCCCTAGTATTTTTCAAAACTCCAGGTGATGGGTGTAGTTCTCTGATTTGATGTAATCTAGGGGGAGATTTCAGAGCAGCTCTTTTCAACGAGGATTTTTGAGTCAGTATAGGTTAGGCAATGCTGCAATAATAAACATTTCTTCAAAATAATAACAACAACAATAACAATAACAAAGGTTTGTTTTATACTCACCCTGAAAATATCTTCTGGGTTAGCTGGGGGTTTGCTTGCTGTTGTTCTCTCTCCAGTAAAGCAGCCACCATCTAGGACGTTACTGTTTGCTGCAGAAGAGGGAATGAGAGACATGGCAGATCATACGCTGGCTCATGAAGCTCCGCCTGGGTATAGGCTAAGCTGATGCAACGCTGAAACCAAAAGACATGCTATACATTTCTTTGTCCCTTAACAGTCTACAGGCAAGTGGGCAGTTCAGGGTGGGTAGCTGGCTCTATTCCAAGAGATTAGTGGTCCAAAGACCAGGCTGTTGTGTGGCTCTAATGTTTTCAAAAACATTTAGACTCCATCTTGGGGTCCAGTATGGCTGCTGCAGTCACCACCATTTCCTAGGCAGCTCAAAGGGGAAAGAGGAAGATAAGTAGCTACATTTTTAAGGAGATGACCCAGAAGTTAAACACATTTCTTCTGCTTACAACCCATTGGCCTGAACTTTATCATGAGGCTTCATCTAGCTTCAAAGGAGCTGAGAAATGTAGTCTCTAGCTGAGTTGCCATGTGAAGGCCAAAAATTGGGACAGCTCTATTTCTGGAAGAAAGGAGAGAATGGATGTGGGGCCAGTCAGGCAGATGCTGCCTCATCACAATAGTAGTTTTCAAAGTTTGTTTTTGGCATAGAAACCTTTTCTTCACATTGCAGATGTCCTTCTTGGTAATCAAAGTGTTTGGAGATGCTTTGATGAGGCAGGGGCTATATGTGGACCCCTCTGTCCCAGTGTCCTCCTCATGTTCTCTGTAGCTGTTCTAGAGGTATCTTCAAGGAACCCGGGGGCCCTATGAAAATCACTGACGTAGATGGATGGATGATTTACATATGCTGTAGAGTGTCCTGCCAGAATATTGTTCCTCATGGAAGAACTTTGGAATGAGGTTGAAATGATGGAACTGATTTCCTTCTGGTCAATTCTATCTCAAAAAGCCATCTCAAATCTGTCCACCGCTCTCCATCCCTCGTCCTTCCACTCTGTCTCCTGTCTCCCTTCTGCTCTGCTGGAATAATCTCCCTCCTTCCGTTCCCCACCAGGACCATTCTCCACACAACTACTGGAGTTATCTTTTTAAAAAGGAAATCAGATCATGTCATTTCCCTGTTTAAAACCCTCTAATGGATTTCAGTTGGGTTAAAAATATGTTAAATTCGTTATTGTGGCCAGCAAGGCCCTGTGATGATGGAACTCCTGCCAGACTCTCTTGTTTCATCTTAATCTTTCAGTTACTGTCCCTTCTCCTCCCAGTCTCTGGCCTTTGTGTCCTTTGAACAGGCCAAGATTAATCCTGCCTCGGGGCCTTTGCACTTCTGCTGTCCTTCCAGAATGCCCTTTCCCCAGCTCTTTAACTGGCTGGCTTCTTCCCATTTTTCACATCTCGGCCCAGATGTCACCTTCTTAGAGACACCTCCTCTGGCTGCCCAGTCTAAGGTGGACAGGCCCCCTGACCCCCGCTCACTCTATATCACATTCCGTCGCTATCAGAAATTACCTTCTGTAGTTTCCTTTTTTACTTATTCATTCCTATCAATCTTCACTGGAATGTAAGCTCCAGATAGGCAGGGAACGCATATATCGTTGTCATTGTACATTCCAGGTTGATAGAATAGGCATCTGGAAGATAACAAGTGTTTAAGAAATACTGATTGGTAAATGAATAGGATGACAGGGATTTTTGAGATCCAATAGCTGAGTAAGAATCTGGGTAGAATCTGTGTGCGTTAGTCTTCGTTGTCAGTTTAGCAAGGCATTGTGCTAAGGATAGACTTGATATTTTCCTTTAAGAATCGACATATTTACTAAAAACATGTTTCTGGAAAGAAAGCTTAGGAGGGGATCCTAGGCCTGAGGGTCTTCTCAGAAAGTAGTTTGGAGTTTACTCAAAAACATGCAAATACGTGTTCACGGACCCACAATTTCAAGCCCAAAGGCAGAGCTGCAATGATTTTTGTGTGGACAAAAATTAAAAGCAGTTGTAATCACGTGTCTACCTTATTAGCTGCCACCATGGCCCACAAGCTTTGAGCGATTCCTTCCTAATCTACTTTCCAAAAAGACTTCATGGCAAAATGCAAACCCCAAGAACTGAATTAAGTGACTTTATATCAGGGATATTAGACAAGTTTGGTGAAATGCAGGTGAGCAAATATTCTACTCTTGTTTCATTTGGACACCCCCCCCCCCCCGATTTGCTTCAGGGCAGTTTCCGCCCTAATAGAGGGCATCAGAGAAGACTCCTGGGCATCCTGACTTTGGCCTCCGCTCTTAATCTCCTTGTGGCTGATGCTTGGTCTGGTGCCCGGTATTGGATGCCTGAGTTCCTGTGGACCAGATCCTTTCGTCCCAGACCTCTTCAAGAGGCAGCAGGATTTATTGGGCTCTGGAATTTTAGCTGGAAGTAGAGAAAGGCTGAGACAGGAGTCTGTGCGTGTAGCTGAGGGATGCGTGGCTCAGTTAGACCAGACCTAAGGGAGGCTCTTAACCAGTCAAGCGGAGGCCAAACATGAGCCGGCAGGAGTGAGTCCGCACTGTCCTGTGTGCTTTGGGTCTGCTGGCCTCCAAGCCTCTCTGCTCCATTTCTTTTCCTGACAAACTCCTACTCCTTTTCTTCACCACTGCATAAATGTCACTTCCTCTGAACGATCTTGTCCAACACCCCTGGGCAGAATTAGTTTCTTCCTCCCTTAGTACATTCAGAGCACTCCTCACGTTGTTTCGCAGTGACGTGTTTACAGCCTTCTCCCATTGACAGCGGACCCCCTCAAGGACTTGGCTGTGTCTTAATTTTCTTCAGGCAGCAGCACCAGCACAGCCGCTGGTAGAATCCCTTGTGGAACCAGGTGGAATGGAGTGTCGGTCCATGCTCCATCACTTTCTATTAATATTTGTGTGACCTCGGGCAAGCAATAATGTCCCTGAGCTCATTTTCCTCACCTGTGAAATAGGGGTAACAATACCCGCCTCATGGGGTGGTGTGGGAATTTTGAAAAATGAGATAACCTGTGTATATAGTGGATGAAAATTATTTTATCGAAAAGCACAACCCACTGTAGCTGTTCTTTTCAAGCAGGGTGGTGGCCAAAATTTGTATAGGTACTGCCGCCTTGCACTTTCAAAACTGGTGGGAAGGCAGAAATGTCAAAGGCTCTGCCAGTTTTTCTGTACCTGTGTTGGGAACATCCCAGAGCGATGGCGGTAACATTGGTGTTGCTGATGGTGGTGGTGAGGGTGGTCGTGGCGATGGTGACATTCGTGGTAGTGACGGTGCTGTTGATGGTACTGGGTGTCAGGGTGGGGGTGGGGATTATGGGATGGTGATGGAAGGGGTGGGGCAGAGGTGGTGAAGGTGATGGTGATGGAGGCGGTAACGGTGAGGTGGTGACACTGGTGATGGCGAAGATGAGGGTCGGGGTGGCAGTAGTGATTATGGTATGGCAATAGGGGTGATGGTGGTAATGGTGGTGGTGATGGTGGTATTGGTAAGAATAGGGGTGCTGGTGGTGGTGGGTGTCGGTGGTGGTAGCTCTGAAGATTTTAGTACCAGGCTGGTTTCCAGCACTTACTCTAGGTTCCTCACCTCTGTTGCTCAGCCTGCCAGTTAGAGTTCATGGCCCCCACCTCCTAGAGTGATGACCATGCAGCTTTGTTTTCTTCTGTCTCGCCATTCCTCCCTCCCTGCCTGCCTTGTTCTGAACGCAGCCATTTCACACGGGCTTACCTAGGGCTCTTCACCTGACTCTCCGCCCTTGACTCTGTCTGGACATTGGCTGTGGGCCGGTTTCCTGGATCTAGCGTGGAATCCCATCCTGCATGCCCCATCCTCTGTTTCATACAGTCTTGCCTCTTCTGGTCCTAGATCTCTGCTCTTTGCCTTGGAGCCAGTGACTCTTCCTCAGTTGAATGGACCTTTGGGTTGTTTGTCAAATAAGAGCCTTTCATGCTAGAGGGCTGCATTTCTTATTGAAGGGAGTGCCCCAAATTCTGAGAGCTGCCTCTTGTGGAGAACACAGCCGGCAGTGGAGAAGGGACTTTCTTTGAAGCAATGACAGCAGATCGACATTCTGTTTAAAAAATGTATCTTTAATTATTTTCATTATCCTGCACTGTGTTCCAGTGTCTTAATATTACTTAACCTGTTTGCTTATTTATATTCTTAGCAATTCATTTGTTTACATTTCTGTCTCAGCTTGTTCAAAATTCATAATCATTCCATTCTTCTGCTAACACTTATGCCAGCTTTGGTGATGGCACTAGAATCTGGAGGTGGTGGCTAAATTCTCACATAAACATAGCAAAAGCACAATTTCCAGTCTCCTACACAGGCGAGACAGCGTTGAGCTAAAGCAGTCACTTCCAAGGGGAGGACGCTTCCAGGTAGGTTGAGTTTGGTGCGGGGATGGGGGTGGAGGGTGCAGGGTGGGAAGGGGAGACTTTTTTTGGACTTTTAATGACAAAGAAGATGCTCTTTCCTTCCTGACTGGCTCTCCTCGTTAAGAAAATCGTTATGCTGAACTTGCGATATATCAGTGTGCTGAGAGCTGACCACCCTCAGCTCTCCCGGAACTTGCTTTCTCTGTTAAGTGCACAAAGTAGATCTGTATAGATTTCTTCCTGAGACCAATAGCATTTGTGATATATTGCTCTCTGAAAGCATTTTCCCTTTATTTTGTGAAAACCCTTAAATTGGCCCTAAATTCTGATAATAGAAGGAGCACAATATTTCCAGCAAAAGCACAAGTTCATAGTCTAGCTTAGACATTTACCAGTCCTGGAGTAGTCACTTAACTTCTTTGAGTTTTAGTTTCCACCCCTGTAAAATGGAGATAATTAACTGCCGTGCCTCATCCATAGGCTTTTGTAAGCTTTGACTGAGCTATTGTCTGTGAAAAAGGTTTATAACATTGAAAGGTAAGTTACAATTACTATTATTAATTTCACTTTTGATATTATCTTGAGGCACCAGTGCTCTTTAACTAGGAATTTTGTTGTTTATGAAAAGTTATATAAATATCACAGATATGGTGAAAATAATTATATTCTTAAATCACTTTGTGTACACAAGTTTCCCCAAATTTATTAAGCCCCTCTAGCCACAGTGAATTTCTGAAGTTGTCTTAGAGCTGCAAAACAAAAGCCAGCTCTGCGATAGACATTCCTCCAGCGTTGTGCCTCTGCGCTGTGTTCCCTTGGACAGGAATGAATGATGGTCCCAGTTCTTGGCTGGTTCTACTACTGCTCAGCTCTCAAGCCCCAGCTCAAAAGTCACCTCTTCTGGAATCTTGATCTGATTGTTCCTGGCAAGAGTCATTCTGTCATCTTACAGCTCTCCTTCATTTCTCCAAACTGCGTCTCTCAATTACTGTTATCTAATTGTAAACTGTACCTGATTTTAAGCTCCAGGAGGGCAGGGATTTTGTTGCTTTGGATCACTGTATGATTCCCAGTGCTTAGGACTGTGCTTAGCACATAAAGAAGTGCTCAGTAGACCTTTATGGAATGAATGAATGAAGATAAGTCACCTCCATTAGTTCCTGAAGAGCAGGAATGTTTCTTAGATCTTTATCTTGGTTAGGGCCTGGCTCCTGGTACATTCGCGTTATGTTTGTTGAATGAATAAATTTCTGGAATAGGAAATACTAGATATATTTAGAAAACAGAAGAAAAAAGCCATTATAAAGTACTAAAGGTGCATCATACTTTTATTCCATAATTGTTTAAAATACATATTTTTAATTTTGTTTTTAGTTTACTATAGAGCTTCTTGCTATTTTGATAAAAACCTGTGATAAACATCTAGAGTAGTTTTTAAAAACCAAATGAACCAAATCATAGGTTTCCCTAGACTAATTTTTAGTATAAACTCTTAGGTTTTTTCCCCTAAAAATGGTATAAACATCATTAGCATAGAACATGCCAAAATATGTTTCACATCTTTAGCATCCTAATGTATAGATATTAATAGCTTCCTCTTAAGAAGAATCATTGCAAATTCATGGTTAGTATCAAAATAATGATGGCCCCAATTTTGCAAATGGCTGTTTGCCAGATTTTCTATCACTCCCTCCTCACTGCTGTGTTGAGGAAATCTTTCTCATAGTAAGGTCTTTAAAATTCTACATACAAAATTTTATATCCTCTTCAGCAGATGGGCTGACCGGCTTACAGTCTCCATGGTAACAAGGTTCCTGTATTTTTTCCCCCTTTTTAAAATAGCCTAAAGTCACAGAAGGGAACTTAGATATTAATAGCATAAGAAATTTCAATGTGAACAACAGTTATTAAATATGCAGCCTTTGATTACTTGTTTCTTGATCCAGAATCATTTGTGATATATAGAAACTATGATTAAGCATATATGAATATAATTTTAATGCTCATGCAGATTAGAATGTGGCAATTGGTTTGCTGAAATGATTAACTATTGGACAACTTGTTTAAATTAGCCTCTACTTCCCAACTTCCTTTTTGCTAGCCAAATCAGGTAATGAACTACACTTTACCTATGAGTCAACATCATAGTAATAATGCATTAAATTATTTTAACATCAATGTAGAAGACAAAACGAAGGCTGTCTTGTTGCTGTGTGGTTTCTGTGGACATTCATTTTTGTGTTAAGTGTGATGTTTATGCTAAATATGAAAAAGCATGTATGATTTCATAGGGCTGCAGCCCATGTTGACTTGATTAGGTTCTGGTATCTTTGACTGATATGCATAAAGAATTGCAACCCATGGGGGCAGTGGCTCATGCCTGTAATCCCAGCACTTTGGGAGGCTGAGGTGGGAGGATTGCTTGAGGCCAGGAGTTTGAGACCAGCCTGGTCAACACAGCGAGACCCTGTCTCTACAAAAAATTAAAAAATTAGCCAGGTGTGGTGGCACATGCCTGTAGTCCTAGCTACGGGGGAGGCTGAGGTGGGAGGATCACTTGAGTTTAGGAGTTCGAGGCTGCAGTGAGCTATGCTCATACCACTGCACCCCAGCCTGGGTGACAGAGTAAGACCCTTTCTCAAAAAAAAAAAAAAAAAAAAAAAAAAAAAAGAATTGCAACCCTCAAAACCAGCTAGTGCATAAATGATTCTCTAAGGCAGGTACACTAGCAAACATGAGAAGATATTTTAAAAACAGGGTGTGTGTGGTTTGCTAAAATTCTTGCGTTTTTCTAAGAAGTGCCCCTATTCTTAACACAGCATGGTTGGACTTCCCACAGGAAAATCAATTCTTATTTTTGGGTCTACTTTTAAATGTGTATTTTTGTGAAGTCGTGACATATTCTTGCTTGTTTAGCTGTAAATGTTGATAGAGGTTATTTTATCAAAAGATCTGGAATAAAGAAGAACATTTTCTGTCAAACAGCAGGAATGTATTAAGCACACCTGGAGTGCCTGGCTCTGTGACAGGCTTTTTAAAATATGCTATTAGAGTTAAAAATCCTATTGCAAGATCATCTGAGAGTTTCATTTAAGTATCTGTGAAAAATTTTTCCTTCTTGTTTTCCGCTGTCAAGTCTCTGTATTTACTTACTTTGCTGTCAGCTGATCAGGTTGAGCTGTAAAATACCCAGTGTGGAGCGTATATGTGAAAGCAGCATTTGATTCTACTAAAAAAAAAAAAAAAAAAAGAGTGTTGCTTATATGCTTGTGATGAGATTCAGCGGGAGGTTCATTGGGGGTGGGTGTGTGCTGAGGACACCCTGGTCATCGTTACTTCTGCAGCAGGACCAGTCTCCTAGGAGGCTTTGAGGTCTTGACCCATATTAAAATACTCCCACCCACCACCAAATTACTGGGCTGTGTTCTATCCTAGGCTCCTCAGAAAGCTTGTGTGCAGGTAATTTAGTTGGGAAGTGATTCCAGGGAATGGGATTGGAGAGGGTGAAAAGCCAATACCAGAATGTATTAACAAGTTGGCCAGTCCTGGGAGCAACTAGGGATTGGTGACACCATGCCTCCCATGTGCAATCCATGTCAGAACTGTCTACCCTGGACAATGACAGCAAGAATTTATCTGTTTATCTGTTGGCTTCCATCCCCTACTAACCAAGGGTAGTCGCCCAGGAGTTAGCTGCCTCATACTACCAGGTTGCACGTGGCATGAGTGCCAAGCATCCCGCACCTTGTGGTCAGAGAAGCCCAGGGCCAGGAAGCCAAAGGTCCATGCACCAGTGTGGAGCTGGTCACAGCCCATGTGGAACTGACGGCTGCAGCAGTGGCTGGAGTGGTGGGACCTGGAGGACACGTAGTGGCTCCTAAAGGCAGCAACCGTGCATCTCATCAGTTCACTTCTCATAGCCTCAGCGAAGGGAGAATTCTCCTTTTCCTTCTGCCCAGGAAACATAGGTGTGGGCTCTTCAGTCTCATGTAATAAATCCACACTAACCGTCTCACTACCTTGGCCCTGCCGGTCACTTCCTGAGTCCCAGCATGTCCACCTCACTAACAGGAACCCATTATCCTGTCTAAGCTTCTTGGAGCCATTCCAGCTGGGTGTTAGGATCGGTTCCAGGTGTCCTTGTCAGGGTTTTGGACCCAGAGTCATGGGAGAGTGCTCCCATATCAATAAGTTATTCTTTATCCAGCTTAATATTTTGTACCCCCTGGTCTGAAACCAGGGGTTCACTCTCAATAATCTTCCCATGGTTCCTGCTAATACATATTCCTTTGATGAATAAACAAGTTACTTCTGCAGCAGGAACAATATTTCCCTGCTTGGGCTGTTCCGAGACGTGACTCTAGTTATTGGCTCGGAGGCAAAGAGATGAAGTGGCAGCAGATCTTAAAAAAGAATTACCTCGTTAGGCATCTACCTTGTGTGAGGACTTCACAGGGTCTCCGTCTGGGCAAGAGGACAGCGCTCTCCTCTCACAAAAGAAGGGAACTGTTGTTAATGGCCGGGAGAATTCACGGAAACCTTAGGATTAAAGATTCCAAGGCATCTATCCAAATGCCCTGATTCCAGGTCACAGAATCCCCTCCTTTCCTATCAGGGCTCTGACTTTGACGTAAGAGACACATGGAGACTGGGCATTCAGTGTCCTCTGCAGGTCTTCCAGCTTTACAGTTAGATCCTGAGCCTGATTTTCAGCTCCGTGGCTGCAGGAAACGAGTCAACATAAATGCTGTCAAAGAGGCCTTTCATAGCCCTCTTGAACAATTAACTGACCTGAACATGAAATTTTTCATTTTTCCTTTTCAAGGCTTCGAAAGCAGTTAATAAAAGCCACACAACTCCACGATTCTTACAATTACCGTTAACCCCGCGTCATTCGAGTACCACAACTGCCACTTAATTCAGTACCTCCCATTCCATGTGCGCCTCATCCCTGTTCACCACCCGTTAGAGTGTTTGTAATGCGATGCCTCTGCATGCCTGGGGTTATCACCATCCGACTCACCACCAGCAGTGGGGCGGGTGATCCCGCTCCATAATCTAGAAGGTCTGCTTTCCTAGGCCACTTGCTTATCAACTCTTTTTAGCTTGGGTCCCTGCAAAAGCAGAGCCTGAGATAAATGCTTGCATGCAGGGAGTTTATCTGGGATGTGGTCCCAGTTGGAGTAGAGGACCTCAGGAGAGAAAAGGGAAGGAGAGAAAGCCAATACATGAATACATCATCAAGTTGACCACTGCCAAGGGTATTTGGCACTTGATCTCAGGCACTTGTGAGAAGCCGTATAAAATGCATCTCAGAACTGTCTGCCTGGGGGCTGAAATGCAGAAGCATGTATCCATTGGCTTCTGTCCCCACCGGTCAAAAGTGGCCGGCAGGCATTTACTCCCCTGCACTTCTGGGTTGCAGATGCGTGAGTGTGGAGCTCCTATGGGCTCCTCAGCTTTGGTTGGCAATAGAAAGCTCTGGAGCAGCAGGCGAAGGGTATGTGGAAGGGGAGAGGGAGGCAGAGACAAGGTGCGGTCACGTTATACCTGCATGAATCTGGCTGAAGCCTGCATGGACCTGGCCACCTCGGCAGGGGCTGGAGTAAGATGTGGGCTTGATCATGACGAAATGTTGCCATGTGAAAAAAGAAAAAAGAAAAAAAGATGTGGGCTCGAGAGGTTGTGTCTGATACAGGCTTTACCCCACTTGACCCATTGATTAGATGCCTTCACTTATTGTGTTAATTAAATGTGTCCATTTTTTCCTCTTTATTTTCTATTTTTTCTAATATGAATATGCTAGTATTTAACTTTTATAATCAAGATAATGTTCCTTAAAAAATACTACCTCCTTCTTAAAAAGCAAATATTGTGGCCTCAAAGCGAGGATATACAGGACTGCCTGAAGAGAACGATGAGGTCTGAAGAGTGTGGAGGAGAGAGAATAAATTATGTAATTAAATTGCTGCTTGCTGTTACTTTCCAAGCAGAATGTAGGGAAGGTAAACATTATAGCAAACAGCCTGAATTTGTCCTGTGGAAAGTCCTTAAAACCCAGTCAGAGCAGCTCATTGCTGAAAACTCCCCTTCCTGGCACTCTTCCTTTCCCTCTTACTCGGGGAGGTGATCTGTGCGTCTTTAGCAGATCTAACCAAGCCTTCGAAATGGATGTCACCAGCCAAGGAACTTGCCAGAAGTGAAATTCCATGGGAAAGAAGTATATAACCTGTCTTGAAATTGGAACTCTTTTGGGAATTAGGGTTGGGGGACAGATACGCAAGTAAATAAAACTTACCACACAAGCAAGAGTATGCATTAAGTGCCTACTTTGTGCTGGGCACCTGGCATAGAAAGTGAATAAGAATCAGCCCTTGCCCTCAGGAGCCATTCCTTCTGCTGATCTTGAGGTTTCATAGGAGCGCCACTGTGTGGCAGCTGGTGGGGACTGAAGGAGCCCACTTCTTGATCGAATGTTGGGTATCTAGCTTGCTGGTGAATTCCCTGTATGACATGCAGACAGGATTTCTTAGATTTTATGACCATCTAGACAGAATTTTTAAAATTTTATTGTCTAGTTTGTTTACCTGAATATATTTTCATACCAGTGTTGGAGTGACTATCTTAGCTGACTGTTAGGAAGAAGTCTGTTTTCTTTTTTACATATATTTATTACTTGAAGAATATATGCATGTATTGCTTTAAAGTATATCATGGAAGCCAGGCATGGTGGCTTGTGCCTGTAGTCTAAGCTACTCGGGAGGCTGAGGAGAGAGGATCGCTAGAGGTCAGGAGTTGGAGGCTGTAGCGCGCTATGATGCTGCCTGTGAATAGCCACTACACTCCTGCCTGGGCCACATATCTAGAAGAAAAAAAAAGTATATTATGAACATTCTGGTGCATGGTACATATACAAAAAAAAAAAAAAGAAGTTTTAAAAGAATGAAAGAAATTGAAATATAGATTTGAATATTTTCTTCCTGCACAGCAGTGGATATTTTTGCATACCTCCTGGGGTGCCAAAGTCCATGTGGGAGATGCTTGACTCAGATATACATGGCTACATTCATGTGCTTTCACAGGGAATCTTTTTTTTTTTTCCGAGATGGTCTTGCTCTGTTGCCAAGCTAGAGTGCCCTGACATTAGCCTAGTTCACAGCAACCTCAAACTCCTGGGCTCAAGCAATCCTCCTGCCTCAGCCTCCCGAGTAGCTGAGACTACAGATTGCACCACCATGCCCAGCGAATATGTTCTATTTTTAGTAGAGATGGGGTTTCCGCTCTTGCTTAGGCTGGTCTCGAACTCCTGACCTCAAGCGATCCTCCTGCCTAAGCCTCCCAGAGTGCTAGGATTACAGGTACGAGCCACTGCGCCCAGCTGACAGTGAATCTTGAGAGATGTTTGGATCCATGTACTAGCCATAGGACATAACCAGACCTAAGCTAACCTCTGTGTATAGTTATACATTGAAGACTGTCTACATTTCAGAACCTCTGCTACTTTCCAGTACTCTGCCTTTCAGGAGACTGTTAGTGCATTGTCTGCTAAAAACTGCAGTGAACTAGAACAGAGGTGACAGCCTGTGTTTGCAGATAGGTTTTGTTTGGCTCATCATTCAGAAAAAAATAATTCTGAATGACTGCCAAGATTTGAAAGTTGGGGGATTCTGCATAAGAATCTGGATTTTCAACTTTTCTTGAAAAATTGTGAGAACTGGCAGAACTGGTTCTTCATGTTCTAGGGAGACAGTTGTCTGGAGGTGATGGGTCTGCCTCCTTAAATAGGCATCTGCCCTGTTGGCCTTCAGTCTCCCTGCCTCCACCCTCCCATAGCTTTATACCCAGTGTGCTTCACTCAGTGATGTTACCCGTGTGTCTTCTGTGGAGTTTAAGTTGTTTCCTTTAGTCTAAATTCTGTTGATGTTAAAGCAGCTTCTCGAAATTTTTAATATATAATGTGCAAAAAACTCTTCAAGCCTCGTTCTGTGAGGAGCACTGTTCACCTAGTTTATTGAGCCCCAGAGTCAAGATCCAGCCAGTTGGAGCTGGCTTGGTGCAGTATGGTTACCACATGGCCTCTGGGGCCAGATTGCCTGGGTTCAGATTCTGACTCTGCCATTTCCTAACTGTGGGACCTTGGCACAGTAAGTAACCACTCCCTGCCTCAGTTTCCTTATATGCAAAACGAAGATAATAAATGAATATATGTGAAACAACAGGCTAATAACATTGCTTGGCACATAGTAAGCATTTAATGTGTGTTGGCTGTTACTTTTAATTTACCAGTTCCTATAATTATTTGATGATGATTACAAACAGGTTTGTAACTGGTAGAGAATGTCTAAACTGGTTGAGAATAACCAAACCTACAATGTGGGATCATCTATACCTAGTTCACTGAACAGTTAACTAATCACCAGTGTATGTGCAATAAACTCTCAACAGCGTTCTGATGTGTCCGATATTAAATCCAGTCCCTTCTCACTAAGGGCCGAGTGAGTTCCTCAGTGTGGAGCAGCACTCTGTCCATCTGGACACTCCTCCGCTCATCTGCTGATCCTCTTCTGCGGGGTGACTGGCCCATGCCCCAGTGCTGATCTGAGTTCCAAGGGGCACTTCCTGTCCCAAAGCCGATATGCTAATTTCAGAGAAGTGCTAGCCTCTCTGTCTAAAATTGCTCACAGTTCACACCTCACGTCCTGTCTTCTGCTCTGTTTCCTCCCTAATTTGTCATTACACAGGTCTGTGTGTGCAAAGCCAGACTTTAAGGAAGTTTCTCCCCTGTGTCCTCTGCCAAATGCTTGCAGTCTGTTGTTGGCAAAGGCTGAATCTCTGCCTTGCCATGAGGGGAGAGGCAAAGAGATCCTCTCCTGAGGGTGGAAAGAGGGCAGTTCTGCTCCTTGAAGAGCCTCCTTCACTCTTCAGAGATGAGGTGATGATTGAGTCTGTGTCACTTCCAGTTTGGCTTAGCCACAGGGGGTCTTGCCTCCATGCGCATTTGGTGTGTGTACCACCCTGGCTTGCTTTAGGAATACGTGCATCTGTCTGAAGTGCTGCTTTTTGGGTATTTCTTTGCTCTGGTGGTTTAAAACAAAACTCTTATACAACTGACACAGTATAGGAGGGACTGGATCAAAAATAAAATGCTTAGGCTGGGTGCGGTCTCTCAACGCCTGTAATCTCAGCACTGTGGTAGGCCAAGGTGGGAGGGTCACTTGAGGCCAGGAGTTCTAGACCAGCCTGGGCTATGTAGTGGACCCCGTCTATACAAAAAATTAAAAAATTAGCCAGGCGTGGCAGCATGTGCCTGTAGTCCCAGCTACTCGGGAGGCTGAGGCAGGAGGATCGCTTGAGACCAGGAGTTTGAAGTTGTGTTGACCTATGATGATGCCACTGCACTCTAGCTGAGGTGACAGAGTGAGACCCTAACTTGAAAATAAATAAACAAATAAAATGACTTAAAAGAGTGGTCAATGTTGGTCAGTGTTGGTCTCAACTCAGTGGTGTGATTAAGACCTCTGGCCGGGGACGGAGGTGCGGGGGGTGAGGGGGAATGTTTAGAGCCTCTTAGCTGCCTAAGTACTGTTTTTCCTAAACTCTCTAGTTTTTTCTTTCTATCTGTTGTGATGTATTAGGAGTTCCCTATATTGGCCTGTGCTTATTTGTTGGACTAATGAAAAGAATAGTTAAACAAAAATTTGGGAAAATTTTTCCAATAAATTATATGGAAAATGAATTTATCCAGTAATCTTAAGTATTTGCTGAAAAAGAATTAGGGTATCAGACAATCCACAAAACATTCTTAGCCATTATTTTTATGATCATTCTTTATTCTACTATTTGAGTTGACCAGCTACATCTAGAACCATTCATAACATTTCCCTTTTTTGGGAGTCCCTATTATAGCCTTTAGATCTAGACTTTTAAATTTACTCGGTATGTGACTTGAGCAAGTCATTTAACATCTGTAAAATGGACTCAATAAGCTCTTTCTACTTCATAAAGTTTTGGGAGGCTCAAATAAACCTACTTACTTAGTTGTTTTTCAAAGTAAAATGTGATAGATTATATGAGGTGTTTTTACATTCCAGAATGTTAATATAGTAAATATTCAATTGTTAATCCATGTTTGCCAAATTAGGGTAATACTAATTAACTCTTCTCTCTATTTTAAAAGTTTAAATATTTTTGATTAAAAAGAAATAAATGCTTATTGCAAAACATCTGAGAAACATAGAAAAGTATAAAGGTTACCTATAATGTTATTTATTAACATTTTGCTGTATGTCCTTCCATATTTTTCTGTGTATATGTACACATAGATATAGGCAAATGCATTTTTACAAAAATTTACATATTCACTCTTTTCATATAAGATTATATTGTAGGCTGGGCATGCCTGTTATCCCAGCACTTTGGGAGGCCTGGAGTTCAAGACCAGCCTGGGCAACATGGCAAGACCCCATCTCTCTTAAAAAAAAAAATACTGTATTGTAGGCATCTTTCTCAGTTAATGAGAACTAGTTCATGACTGTTAATCCAATGTGTGGCTAAACCATGATTTACTTAACCTGCCCCTGTTGCTGGATATTTGGTTTTCCAATATGTTACTTTTATTTATTTATTTATTTTTTCTTTTTTTCTGTAGACCAGACAAGGTCTAAAGGCCGACCAATTTCTTACTTTTAAAAATCATGCTGTTTTATTTTCTTATGGTAAATTCCTAGAGTTGGAATTCCTTGGCAATTGTTTCCTAAGTTGAAAAATCTAATATGCACCACTCTTTCGCTTCCTGCTATGAATTGTAAAATAGCTAGTAATGGGGATAATGTGCTTTTTTAGAGTACTTAATTAATACACTTTGAGCCTGATAGTGCACTATGGCATTGGATTTATGAGACCATTTTTCTTGAGCCTATTCAAAGGAGTTATACTTATTTGAAATACCTGAAGACCTCATTATAGTATAGTTTTACTTATAGCTCAGCAAAGTGGTTCTCCTGTGAATTAATCTTGCATTAATAATTAATTTTAAATGTTAATCTTTTTGTGTAATGATATGACATGAATAAACATTTTACTGAATCCTATTTAATCAGCTTTTTACTTTGCTCTGAGGCTATAAAGATGAATGAAACTCAAGTAATTTTTCTTGAAAAACTTAGCCTAGTGGAGGAGACAGACATGTAAACAATTAAATTATAAAACATCATGGTAAGTTGCATTATATTATACTATGTCCGTGGGAAAATGAAAGTTTCCCTTCCCACTGCCTGCCTTGGGCAGAGATTAGGGAGAAGAATGGTGCTATGTTAATGGGCCTCATTAGGACCTTTCGAAGGTCAGATCAATTCACACATTCTGCTGAAGTTCTGTGTGTGTGCATGTGTATGCCTGAAATAGAAGACGTCAGGGAAGAGAAGGGGAGCAAGAGGGAGAGACTCAGTGACACAATCTCTTGGCCAAAGGATTTTCACGGACTAAATGTCCAGTATTCAGTTTTGTGTTTTTACGATTTCCGTGATGTAAAGCCTCTCTGTTTTCTTAACCCATGAAAAAAGTCTTCTATATACACAGAAGTCTGGGTGAAGAGGGCTGCTTATTAACCTGTTAGGTTTTTGTATTCCTTATCTATTTTTGCATAAACAGTACACATTTATTATCTCACAATTTATGTGGCTCAGGAACATGAGCGTGGCCTAGTTGGGTCCTCTGCATTCCCTGTAGTCACAAGGCTGCAATCAAGGTATCAGCCAGGGCTGGGGTCTCATCTGAAGACTTGTGTGTGGAAGGATCTGCCTCTCAGCTCACTCACATGGATCATGGCAGGATTCAGTTCCTCCAGGTATGTTGCACTGAGGGTCTCAGTCCCTTGATGGCTGTTGACAGGAGACCACCCTAAGATCCTTGCTATGTGGGCCTCCAGCCGGTGAGAGGGAGTCTGTTAGCAGGACAATAAAGCAATGATTTTTTATACTGATCACACAAGTGTGCCATATTGTATTGTGTTGCCATATTCTGTTGTTTAGAAGCATGTTACTCATGAGAAGAGGATTGTACAAGACCAGGACTACCAGGAGGAGGGGATCACTGGGGCCATCTTAGAGGCTGTGTCCCACAGTTTTCAGTAGAAATCAGAATAAGGAGGTGAGGTCCATGTTTGTGGCAGTAAGGAATATCCACAAGACACAGAGCAGAGAGCAAGAACTCAGTGGAGGCAGAAAGTCAGAGCTAACAGTATTTACAGGATGATCACCACTCTCCCCTTTTCCTCTAGGGATTTCACACATCTCGGATGGGTACTGAATTTTCCACAGGATGTGGAATTGTGGTGTGAGCCAGTGCTAAGTGGAGCATGAAGGACAGCATAATTCCAGTTGCCATCTGGGTTATAATAATAGAACTGTGAAGAAAATGCCGAGGGCATCACCCAGGTAGAGACTATTAATTGCCTGGCAAACCAGGGAAGACTTCACTAGTGAGGTGACTTTGGCTGGGTCTTCACGTGTGAATAAGAGTCTGCTATGTGGAGAAGGAGGAAAGTGCATCCCAGAGAAAGGGAAGTTTCAGTGGTCCAATGGTTCAGTAAACTGGGAGAAATTCAGTGAGGCTCGAATGTGTGAAACATGGGAGGTATTTGTAGCAAATGAGCTGAAGAAGCATTTGGGGACATGACATTTTTGAAAATCTCTAATCCCTGAAACATCTTGCATGTATTGATGAGCCAATTGATATAAGCAGAGTTTTGAATAAGATTCCTCTGGCTGCAGTGTGGCGGGTAGTCAAAGGGGGTGGTGGTGAGGAGAAACCATGTTAGGAGGTGACTGCAGTAACTCAGGTGAGCGACGATATATGAGCGACGATATAAGAACATGAAGCTTCAGTCACCCTTCACTTGCTGTGTGCCTTGACTGCTCTTTCACAGTTTGCCCAATTTCTATCTCCTTCCTCCTAAGTAGTCAAAATTTGAGAATCTCAGAGGTTTGAGTCCCTCTGAAGAAAGTTATTTGTCTTGGCAATAACTTTTTAATTATCTTCTTAGAATGAGGGGGGAAAATCACCTGCCTTCCTAGCCTTCAAAGCTATTTTAAGGATTAATTAATAATTCTGAAAGCCTCCAGAAGCTTAAAAGCCTTACCCAGGCTTATGAGTGTTCAGTAATAATCAAAGTGTTAATCAGAGAGCAGCAGGACTCAGTGGGGTGTGAAAATCCATTCCTGTCTCACATTACCTGTGGGCTGTGTGGCCTGCCCGTGACTCTGTGAGTGAGTGAGTCCTGCCAAGGAGAGGCCCTTCTGCTAAAGTGGAAAAGAATCAATGCCCACGACTGAGAACACAAGCTGAAAAAAAGCGTGTTTTAAAAAGAAGTTAGTCTTAAGACGTGACACCAAAGTACAAGTAACCAAAGAAAAAATATATAACGTGGACCTCATCAAAATTAAAAACTTTTGTGCTTCAAAGGACACTATCAAGAAAACGAGAAGATAACCCACAGAAGAGGAGAGAATATTTGCAAATCATGTATCTGATAAGGGACTCATATCTAAGACATATGAGGAACTCTTACAACTCAATAATAAAAAGACAGATAACACATTTCAAAAATAGGCAAAGGATATGAATAGACATTTCTCCAAATAAAATATACCAGTGGCCAATAATCACATGAAAAGATGCTTAGTATCGTTAGTCACCAGGGAAATGCAAATCAAAACCACAATGAGATACCACTTTACACCCACTCGGATGGCTATAATAAAAAAGACAGATAATTTTTGGAAAGAATGTGACGTGGAGAAATTGGAATCCTCATACGCTGCTGCTAGGAATGGAAAACAGTGCAGCCACCTTGGGGAAATTTGGTAGTTCCTCAAAAGGTTAAATATAGAGTTATCTTATGACCCAGCAATTCCACTACGAGGTACATATGCATGAGAAACGAAGGCATATGCCCACACAAAACCTATACAAGAATGTTCATTGCAGCATTATTCATAATAGACAAAAAATGGAAACAACCCAAATGGCTGTCAGCTGATGAATGGATAAATAAAATATGGTCTGAAGAAAAAAATTCTCTATTCTCCGCATAGTCACTCAACACAACACTTCTGACACCAGATGTGTGTGGGGAGGTTTTCCCCACATACCAAGCAATTCTCCAGCAGACACAAACTGGGCGTCCTATAATTTAACTCAGTTCTGACACTGTTTGAAGATAGCATCAGATCCCATAGGTCGAGGGCTTAAGTCAGCCCTCCCTTCTTCAGATGCCAATGGCAAGCAGTAGGTTGTTATTAATACCTATATTTCTAATGGTGGGGGTTCCCATGACCTGCTCCTCAGGTTCAATTAATTTGCTAGAGCAGCTCATGGAACTCAGGGAAACACTTACTTACCTTTGCTGGTTAATTATAAAGGATATTACAAAGGACACAGCTGGACAGCCAGATTGGGGCAGGGGGTGTGGAGTTTCCATGCCCTCTCCGGGGACACCACCCTTGAGGCACCTCCATGTGCTCAGTAATCCAGAAGCTCTCCAAACCCTGTCCTTTCGGGTTTTTATGGAGGTGTCATTAGGTTGGTATGATAGATTACATCACTGGCCAGAGGCGATCAAGTCAGCCTTCACCCCTGTCCTCTCCCCAGAGGTGACTTAAGATGGTTCCACTTACAACTTTTTGACTTTACGATCGTGTGAAACCATTCTGTTTTTTTACTTTCAGTACAGTGTTTA
Source organism: Indri indri (assembly GCA_004363605.1). Classification (NCBI taxonomy): domain Eukaryota; kingdom Metazoa; phylum Chordata; class Mammalia; order Primates; family Indriidae; genus Indri; species Indri indri. The sequence goes on along the minus strand of RJWJ010010989.1, from coordinate 18,877 downwards.
ATAAATTACATGAGATGTTCAATACCTTATTATAAAATAGACTTTGTGTTAGATGATTTTGCCCAATCATAGGCTAATGTAAGTGTTCTGAGCATGTTTGAGGTAGGCTGGGCTATACTATGATGTTCAGTAGGTTAGGTATGTTAAAGACATTTTCAACTTAATGATATTTTCAATGGCATGTAACCTCATGGTAAGTGGAGGAGCATCTGTACTGATACATGCTACAATATGGATGAACTTTGAAAACATTATGCTAAGTGAAAGAAGCCAGACACATAAAAACTACATACTGTGTGTTTCCATTTATAGGAAAATTCCAGTATAGCAAACTATAGAGACAGAAAGTAGATTAGTGGTTGCTTAGGTTGGGGGCGGGGAGGGGTTGGGGAGTGAGTGCTAAAGGGAACCAGAGTTGCTTTAGTTTCCTTAGGCTCTATGACAAATTATTGTAGATGGGTGGCTTAAACAGAAATCTATTTCTCACAGTTCTGGAGGGTGGAAGTCTGAGATCAGGGTACCAGCATGGTTGGATCCTTGGTGAAGGCCCTCTTCCCAGTTTTCTTCTTTTCAACAGTTATCTTCTTGTTGTATCTTCACATCCTCACATGGCAGGGAGCAGAGAGAAAATTATCAAGCTCTCTCTGGTCTCTTCGTACAAGGGCACTAACCTTATCATGAAAGCTCCACCCTCATGACCTAATTACTTCCCAAGGGCTCCAAACAAACACCATCACACTGGGAATTAGGTTTTAACATATGAATTTTGTGGGGACACAAGCATTCAGCCCATAGTAAATGTTTTTCTTTGGGGTGATGAAAATATTCTAAAATTGATTGTGGTTGTCATCCAAAAGACCACCAGGATGGCTAAATAGTAGAAAGGAGATCTCTATTGGTGATACCGGTTTGTAAACCAGGAAGAGTGTCTCCGATGTGTGCCAAAGGTGCTCTCTCTTCGAAGAGGGGAAGAGCAGGTTGGCTTTTATCCTTCACAAGGTCTGCATTACACAGTAGAGTTATACATATTCAGCAGATTTTGGGGACAAGCTATACATATTTATGAGGGGAGTCAAGTGCAATGGGTAAACTCTTATGTAACATACGTCCCATGCTTACTTTGGGGCAGGGTTTTAGCATTAAAATGTGGTAGAATTAGGCTCTTTACACCAAAAGGTGAACTATAGGACACAGTTTGTGCTCGGTTTCTATAAGCTGGATGAAAGTGGCTTAAGGCCTACAGGTGCTTATCAGAAAGGAGTGTAAGACAGGTCTCCTGTCCAGAGTTGTAGTGGTCTGGGTTGTAAATCAGAGTTAGGAGGGGTCTGATAATCTTCCTGATAGCTCCCACTGTTAGGGAGTTTAGCAAGAGAGCAGTTTTTCTTGTAGCTGTAGGAATTTAGGAAGTTGCCATGCCGGCTGGACATGAACCCTCGACTTGCAAGTAGCTTTTTGTTTCTTTAACCTTAGAGTCCTTCTCAGTTGATAAAGGGGAGTCTATTTTGGTCTCTCAGATGACATAGTAATGTTTGCACAACTGGAATACACTAAAACCATTGAGCTGTACACTTTACATGGGTGAATTGAATGGTATGTGAATTATATCTCAATAAAACTGTTCCCAAAAAAGAAGTTGATAGTAAAAAGCCAAAGAGAAAGCTGGGTAGGATTGGGTTGTCAAGGAAATGGACTTCCTTAGGTAAATGTCTTCAGCAGTTACCTGCTCTACATGAGATCATTGTATTAATATTTGTGTGGGATTTTTTTTTTTTTTTAGGAAGAAATGGATGTGCCTACGTTTCATTTTTCCTTTCTCTACCAGGCCTGGCCCCATTTGCTTGTTAAAAAAGCAGTGAGCATTAGTGGAATGCTAATGGTCTGAAGGACGTTAACTTCCCATCTGGCTGTTACTCTCCAGGAAGTCTCTTTCCATTGGATTGTGACTGATTAGTGGTTTTGTTCCTGTTCCATTTGATTTGGCTCATTTAGAGTAAATCTTGTTCCCATGTCCAGCATTCCAAAGAGCCCTCCTTTAGAAAGGCTGTGTGCTCTTCATAAATAGCAAGTGCTAACATTTCTGGCCAGCCAGTGTGGGATAAGGATGGAGGTCAAGTGAGGGTTGGCCTGGCTGTGGGAAGGCCCTGAAGCCTTCTCACCCGGCTTCCACACGACAGGCAGCAGGCCCAGCACAGTGCGTTACTTTGGAAAATCATTTGCCAGTTGTAGCTGTGATATGGTATTTCACAGGGAACCTGTGACCTTCACCCAGATCACTAGGTGCCTGCTTGGCCAAGGTGCATCTGCACAGCACAGGTGGGCCACGCTGGGGTTCTTTAGAACAGATGTGTACACTGTGGCCTGGTTGTTTCAGACGCAGTTGCCTTGCAAACAGGTTGACACATTTGGCCATTACTAGGAGTTCCTCACTTCAGGTCAGCGACGGTCATTTGCCAAGCCAGCAGGGTCATAACTTGCATCTTCTAAAAGGAATAAAACGGTTCCCTGTTTATCATTCATACTTTAAAGCAGAAACTTCACATGTCGCCTGGGCACCTGTGTAACCCCTTGCTGTTACATGTGGAAGCTTTGTCCTGCAGAACACAGCTTGCCTTTCTTTCTGTGGATTTGAATACTATGAGGAGACAGAATCTAGGGCTGTGGCTGGTGACCTACTTCCTTCTTCTGGTGAAGAAGGTCAGGGAGAGAGAGGGAGAAAGAGGAAAAGTGGGAGGACGGGAAGAAAAGGAAGGAGGGAGAGAGAGAGAGCAAGAGAGCCACAGAGAGAGAATCATTTTAACGAAGGAGAGAAATGAAGGGATCTCAGAAAAGTAGGGAGAAAGAAGGAGAAATACGGTTGTAAAATAAGAGGGAAAGAGAATGCAGATAGAGGGGGCAGTGGTATCAAGGTACGAACAGAAGAGTAAGTTTTGATGGGTAAAGATGTAGGGAGTGCTCAAAAAGAAAAAAGCTACCTGGAATTCTTCCTTCCTTGTGTCCTAGAAATTGCATTTGATTGTTACCAATGGCCGTGGGCATCCCTGACTTTTCTTAAAACCCCAGCTCGTGCCTTCCCTGTGTGCGTCACGCAGTCACCTGAGAGCACCTGTGTGCGTCACGCAGTCACCTGAGAGCACCTGTGTGCGTCACGCAGTCACCTGAGAGCACTGTTGCTTTCTTGGCTCGTCTGCTCCCTGCTTTCCTTTGCCCTCCTCAAGCACTTGGCCCCTGAAATAGGAGTACTTTAGATCTGGAAGCAACCTCAGAGAAGGTCCAAGTCTGGCTGTTTCATTTCACAGCTGAGGAAAGAGAAACCCAGCAAAATTAAATGACTCGCCCAAGGTCCTGTAACCAGCGAGTGGCAAGGCTGGACTAGAGCGCAGAGCTTCTGTCCTGTGGGTGTAGGTCATGTCCAGGTGGGCCGCTCCTCTCTGCAGAGAGCTGCCTCCCTGCCGCTCACGGCCTGGATAAATCTCACTGGCAAATAAAAGGGTGGGAGAGAAGGCGGCCAGTGATGTGCTAGCTCTGCCGGCTTCTTTATAGTTGGGAGATGGATGTTTCAGGCACTTCTTACTCTCTCCTTTCAGCTTGGGGATTGAAGTGGAGGCCAGGTGGTTTCCACTTGGACAGGTTTTCACCCTTTCTAACCCAGGTCCTGCTCGGCTGCCTGCTCATGGCCCCTGGTGGATCTAACACACATTCTCGGGAGTAGTGGTGGGTGGGGATGGGGGAGGAGCATTCAGGTAGAAGTTTCTGATGCTGGTGGGAAGCGGGATAGAATCTTACTTTACCCCGCTAGGTAAAGTGGCCCCCCGAGGACTTTTAGCAATGTCTGGAGACATTTTTGGTTGTCACATCTAGGGGATACTGCTGGCATCTGGTGGGTAGAGACCAGGGATGCTGCACAGACAGCTCCCATAACAGAGTCATCCAGCCCGTGATGTCAATAGCGCGGAGGTTAAGAAACCCTGCAGCCCAGGACAGAGACGCTTTTTCCTAACTGGGTGGTAGCACCTGGGCACAGTTTAGTCCAGATACTCAGGGGTCGGGCGGGCTGTCTGAGATGATAACTCAGAATTTCTGGGTTAATTAACTGAATTTAAAAAGCCGAGATTTGATGAAGAGGCGGAATTCTCATCTCCTTTCCCACGCCTGCAGCCCGGCAGGCATATCTTACCCTCTCTCCCTGGTGGCCTCTGCCTAGGGTGACTTCTTAGAGAAGGCAGAAATGAGGGCCTCCGGGGACAGAGTGTGGTGCTGAATAGAGAGACCGCTGCGACCATCGTGGAGAATTAGAGAAAGGAAGTGAGTGTGAGATCGAAGGGTGAGAGACAGATTTTTAAAAAGACAAAATAGATGGTCCTTTTTTTAGCAGTCAAGTTGAAACCAGCCACAGCTGTAGGCAAGAAATTACGGAGAGAAGATTATCATCTTAGCGATTGTTCTATAAAATTGCTCCAGGCCAAACGCATTGCTTTAACGTTTTCATAATTTAACCTCTTTTTTACCTTGCTGAGCCGCACAGCGCACTTGTGTTTCTAACACACTGTCTTCCTTCAGGAACGAGTTGTTGGCGTTGTTTTTGCTTGTGCTCACGTCTGAGAAAATGGGCGCTCTGTGTTCTGGGACATTTTAGCCTCTCCTGAATGGACAATCCATATGATATAAAAATATACTGTTATGTAATCAGAGTTGCCAGGTAAAATAGTTGCCAGTTGCTTCCTGATAACTCATTTCTCATGCTATTCTATTTAAAAAGCTAACTCGAATTGATTTTATTTCTTTATATGCTAGATTTCTTTCTTCTCCTATTACAATAGAAGTTGTTGTGAAAGAAAACATTTCCCATCCTTTCACTGATTCTGAGTTACTCTAAGATCAAGACTTGTTGATTTCCAATCTGCCTCCACTTCTAGTTCATTTATCAGAATTTTTTTATCCCCTTTATTTCAAGCTCTGTTCTAAAAAAAAAAAAATCCTTCCAACTGTTCATTACTTGTGTTTTTTTCCTTTTCAATGAATCTGCGAATGTTTAATGAACCCTGCTAGCTGCAAGTCTCTGTATTTAGAGCTGCGGGATGTACGGCTCTGCATAAGGGGCCACCTGAACGTTCTTGGAACCCCAGGACCGGGAATCCCAGTATGTGCTCCTGGAGGGCAGGAATGTGAAGGAGAGGGGAGGGGAGGTCACTTGTGAGACTCTGAGGGTTTACTCTGACCCTCTTTCCCAGTCCTTGTATGTTTTTTAAACTGGTAAAATATACATAACATAAAATTTACTATTTTAACCACTTTTAAGTGTACAATTCAGTGGCATTAAGTAGATTCATGTTGTTTGGGCAACCATTACCACCTTCCATCTCCAGGACTTTTTTTTTGTTTTTGAGTCTCGTCTGGGCTAGAGTGCCGTGGTGTCAGCCTAGCTCACAGCAACCTCAAACTCCTGGGCTCAAGCGATCCTCCTGCCTCAGCCTCCGGAGTAGCTGGGATTACAGGTACATGCCACCATGCCCGGCTAATTTTTTCTATTTTTAGTTGTTTGGCCAATTTCTATTTTTAGTAAAGACGGTGTCTCGCTCTTGCTCAGGCTGGTCTTGAACTCCTGAGCTCAAATGATCCACCCACTTCAGCCTCCCAGAGTGCTAGGATTACAGGCATGAGCCACCGCGCCGGCCTGAGACAGAGTCTTGCTCTGTTGCCCAGGCAAGAGTGCCATGGCATCAGCCTATCTCATAACAACCTCAAACTCCTGGGCTCAAGTGATCCTCCTGCCTCAGCCTCCCGAGTAGCTGGGATTATAGGTACATGCCACCAAGCCCGGCTCTACTGGTTTTTTTATTAACGAAATCTGATTGAATCCAATGTTTGTGAAGCCTGGAAAAGGCAAAGCCCTCTCAATTTAACAATTTAATATTTGAAGAATGATGTTGCTCAACTTAACAGTTTAATACTTGAAGAATGGCTTTCTATTGATTTATTTAACAAAAGAAATAAATGAATTTTAGATATCGTCCCACAAATATATGTTAAAAACCCAAGTATGTGTGTGTATGTATGTATATATCTGTATGTATTCACATTCTATCTCTCTTTTAGTTGTAAATGTGGAGGTAAAAAAAAGAAATTTACAACACTTTCAGCCAGAAAGAGGAATGAACCCAAGATGTAAAATACTGCTTTTCTTTCCTTGATCACTTTCTAATGATTAGCCATTGCCAGCAGATGGCCGTGCAATATGAGTAGTAAATAATGTAGTAAATTTAGCTGGTGATTCAGCTCAATGGCACTGCCAGTCTAGCTCCTGTGACCTCAGCCTGACCTTGCCAGGTCTGTAGGAACCACTCAGGAAACCTCAGAGGCCTAAGGGGTCCAGATCTTTGCCTAAGTGGGAGCCTGAAGGAGTAGAGAATTGGGGAGAAATGTGGTCCAACCCCCTGGTAAGCCATGGACATCTGAGAATAGGGCCTGGGGAGGGAGCAGGTGGAGGAAAGGAAACGGGATTGGAAAGCATTCCTGGCGTTACAAGGGAAGAGGCACAGGATGCCGTTTGAGGCCTTTTTGATGACCCCAGCTAAGTTATTAATAGTAGGGGGACCAAAAATGGCATTGTGGCTTTCTCACCATTCCTAGTAGCAATCAATTTGGAAGCTTCTGGGAGCTTGTCCCTTACAGAGTCATCGACCTGGCCCCAGGCATTGAGGAGGTAAAGCATTGCTTCTGAAGCAGGAACCATTCTAGCCCTGCGTTTAGGGTGAGGTTTGGCTAGAAGTGTGGCAGACTGAACAGATTACACAGTTCACTCTTTGATTCACTCCTTCAACTTAAATTTATTGAGCACCTACTATGTGCCAGGCATTATTCCAAGTACTGGGAATGATGGGATGAGCAAGACAAAGGCTCTGCCCTCATGGGGTTTATGTTCTGATGGAATTAATAGGGGAGTTAGTGCTAGCACTTGGTCTTCTGACTTCTAGGTGACTATAACTTCCAATAATGCTGGACAAAACACTACCTTTTAATTTCTTGCAAAATACCTCCCTTTTTGATGCTTTTGGAAGAACAAAAACAAGTCATACCCAAAGCTGTTTCTTGATTCACTCTTCTTCAGAAAATCAGAGGATTTCTGAAGGGAGTTTCTCCAGTGAAATAATCTCCAGGTCTTTTGGCCGTGGACTGATTTGTGCAGATGCTTCTTTCTTCCAGCAAAGTTTCTGTGCCCCAGTCTCCTATCAAAGCTCAGACCTTTCATGGTAGTGATTTTAGTAAACTCTCTCATAACCAGCAATAACGTTCCTGCAGCCCCTGCCCTGGCCAATTGCCTACCTTGTATGTTTCATCCTTCTGTCCTATTGACTTTTCAAAAACTGGATTTAATCACTCGTGGCAAATTTAAATAGAAATTTATAGCCCCCATTACAGATTACCCTTTACCTTATTCCAGAAATGTTTCCCTTGAGTGCTCAGTTTATGCAACTAAAATTCATGGTTTATTAAACAGATTCTCAAGCCTAGGAACACAGACCTATCTATACACAAAGGATTCTGCAGTAAAAAATTCCAAAGGGGTAAAAAATAATACTTTGGGGCTAGCTAATGGGAAAGGGAAAAGTCGTCTGTCTCTCTTAGTGTCTCATTATATTGTGCGCCAGGCGTTTGTTAAGAGAAACCAGAAGGACTATATCGGAGGTTGAAATCCTTATTGTGTTTCTTGCATGGAGAGGGTCCAGACTTTGCTCTGTCTGCTCCCAGGGTCCCCGGAAGGCTGCAGTCAGGAGTCGCAATTGTTGCTACAGCTGCCACGGTCATTGAGAGCTTGCTGAGATGACCAATGTGGGGATTTGATCAAAACACAATTTTGTTTATGTGGACATTTTCTCACTAGGAAATTGTCCTCAAAATACCAATTTGTTTTACGAAAAATACCAGCCAGGGGTTAATTACCGTCATTTGGGCACCAGCAGCACACACATTTGGGTGTGGACAAAGGACTAGATTTTTAGGTAAAGTCTAAATGTTTTCCTAATCTTGAAAAATTCTTTTTGAATTTAATTAGCTGAGGAAAATATCAGTGAAATATGAGGGCTCTGGATAGACGTGGCATTATATGCTTTGGTTCAATTCTTATCTGAGCCAGACAGAATAATAGGGATTTATCCATTTAAAAGTTCTAGGTGTTGTTGAATTCTTTGTAAAATGTAGGTATTAATACCATGAGTTGGGAGATTCATGAGCTTTCTGATATAGCAGATATATAAAATTCAACTTTTTAGCTAGTATGTGGGTTAGACCTCTTGGTATTTTTGATACTTAAAAAAATCTCCGTATTAATTTATTCAGAATAACCCATAAATGAGAGATTCCCATTTAGCTGCAATGAAAACAGGGGGCCATCGCTTACCAGCCAGTATAATTTTTGTAGAATAGCGTTTGGAATTAGCATTCATATTCTTTTTGGACATAAGTATATTCATTGCCCTAATACAATTAAGGGGCTTTAATCTTTGTCAACAAATTATGCTTTAAGTGTGCACAAGAAACACATTGTCCTAAGTTTCTTCTTTTGTTCTGTATTCTGTATTTGAAATTCTTTTGAAAAATGTGTGTTATTTTACGTATGTTCAGGTGCAGAGCTACTTGATGTCTTTGACTACGTTTCTGAGGATTAGTTTTCTCAGAGCCCTGCTCTGCTTGTCCAGGGTCATATGGAATTTCTGCATTTCTATGAACAACGCTGGTCTCACCCTACTCCCTTGCCTGCACATTTGCCATGCACAGAAGGATCAATCATGTTTTATCAGAAGATTTCATTAAGAGATAGAAGCATAAAACAAGGCACTTATCTTCATAGAGCAAACAATATGGTTGGAAATGTAACATGAAAACAATTAAGAATATTCTAGGGCACCATACGCTGTTTGACAAGTGAATAGAGTAGGGAAAGTGTAGGCTTTCTGCAAAAGACTGAAAGGCTTGTGTTAAGCATTGGAGGAATAATACAATTTTTAAATAGGTAGAGAGATCAGAAAGGTGTATTTCTTACTTTTTTAATACAAGGTAATGGAAGCTTATAGAGCTAAACTTTAAAAAAAAAATGCTATTTAATTACTCCCGTATAAACTAAACAGTGACCTCAGTTCCAGATTAGTTTATTATCTTTCCTCTATACCTGTCCAGTGGTCTCGATATGGGCCGGCAGGGAGTCACTTCAGGGAACAGTGAGGAAGTGTCATGTTCTCTTGGGGTGGGGACCCACAGGCCTGGAAGAGAATAGGAGTTTCTTTTCTGTCTAAAGAGTGTTTTGGGCTGGGAGGCAGCAGGCCTGAGCTAACTGTCTCTCTCCACCACTAATTTGTGTGACTTCAGCCAAGTCCCAGCACCAGTCAGGGCCTCTGTGCCCATCTGTGTGGCAGTAGCCTGTCACCCTCCTCCCGATCTTACACTCTGTGAGTCTTTGAAAATGACTGAGTTTGCGGCCTGTCCTGCATTTATTGCCCGTGTCTTCTGTGGAAAGAGATTCAAGAGGAAAAGTAAGCGTCAGTCTCTGCTGTTAATGAGCTGTTGAGGGGGACGCTGGGCTGCGCGAGTGGCCGGCCTTTCCTCTTCATGCCCCCGGCTGCTCCCTCCCACCAGTCCAGTCACACCTCTGAGCCAGATCCAGAGCTGAGGTGAAAGCCTCCCTCCCAAATGCTCATCATCTCTTGTGAACACACTCATTATCTGCAATCAGGCCGCGCTCTGGCTCCCGGCCTGCCATCAGCCAAACCCTTGATGTCTTTAGTAGAAGCTGGATCAGGGATATGCTGTCTGAATCTGGCCCATTAGGCCAAAGGCAAGCAGCAGAACTTGGAACGAGGCTGGGGAGGGCTGTTCTGCTGTTCCTGGCAACTTGTGCACCCTCTGGTGTGAGAATTAGCAAACCCCAGAATTATGGGCTCTCCAAACCCTTGCCTTATGAGGCTTTTTGTTCTGTGTTCCCGTCACAGGCGAGCATCCTTGATGCTTTGAAGAATTTAGGAATTTTGCCATTGGCAGGATTTATGAAAGCTACCAGTGCTCCCACCTCCTGCCTCCAAATACAACATGGAAGGTTCCAGTAGGTTCCTGATACACATTTCTTTGGGAACCCCTCTGTTCCTCCCCAGTTTTCCCGGCCAGCATGAACATTGAACAGATTCCCTGGGCCCTGCAGTTTGTCATGGCCTCTTTGGGGGTCGTTGCCTTTTGCATCCAGCTGTTGAAGCCTGGCTCTGTTTTCCCTGCGGGTTGGGGCTCTGCCAGTCCCTGCTGTAGCATTTGGCAGGCAGCTCCAAGGATGAGGGGCAGGCAGCGGTACTGCAGGCCTGCTGATGTCTTGGCTGCAGGGTGGCCACCCTGGCTGACTTTCAACCAACTGGGAGGAGAAAAAATCTCTCTTGCGAAGCTCCTCCTCCCTTCAGGTCTCAGAAGGAGGCTTTGGCTGCCCTGTAGCATTTCTTTCCCTCCCATCCCGAAGAAAAGAAGAGTGTCATCTTAAATGCCTGGTCCTCACCTGGGAGGGAACAGGTGCTTTTGGTTAAAGCAAGAAGAATGAGAAAAATGTAGATAATTTGGTCGTTCATGGAATACTTCAAAATGTGTTAGCATGCATTTGTTGCCTCTCTTTTTATCTTGAAATACCCTAAAACTAGAAGTCAGGTCTGTAAACATTTATGGAACTAGGGTTTAAATAGACTCAAGAACAGAATGATTCTTCTAAATGTCTTCAGACATATTTCTTTAGCAAATCCTTCTTGGGCCCAAACAGGATTTATTTTTCTTGGAATGACTCAGTGTGTAAATCAATGGGATGCAGAATGCCACACAAGCACCTTCTTGGATTCATACTCAAAAAAGAGAGTCTTGGTATATTATCAGGTATAGTAAGTGTGCTATTGTAACATCCACCTTGAGCACTCTTCAAAGGAGATGAGCAGGGTACTATCATTATTTCTGCCCAAATCAAAGGTTCTCAGATATGACTTATTGAGAAGGTAAGAAAACAGAAGCCTGGGAAAGAAGACCCTAAATAAGCACTTGGGCACCTATGCCCCCCACAGGCAGCAAGCATGCAATATAGTCTAAGTGCGCCATCTTGTGGCTTAGGCCATCATAAACATTTTGAGCTAGAAACACTGAAGTCTTTTAGCCACGGTCCCAGGCCTTTGTGTCCAAAATAAGATAGAATGCTCTTTGAGTAGCCTAACATACCCTGAGAGTATCACTTGCCAGACTCTGGAAACTCTGCTTCTAGAGGTTGACATACTGATTGAAATCGGCCCTTCATCAATCACACTTAACATTTTTTAGAAATTTTATTGTGGTAAAAACATGTAACATAAAATTTACTTTTTTTTTTAAGAGACAAGGTCTTGCTCTGTCACTCAGGCTGGAGTGCAGTCATAGCTCAATGCAGCCTTGAATTCCTGGGCTCAAAGGATCCTCCTGCTTCAGCCTCCTGGTAGCTGGGACTACAGGCACGTGTCACCATGCCGGCTAATTTTTAAAAAATTCTTTTTTTTTTTTTGAGACAGAGTCTCACTCTCTTGCCTGGGGCGAGTGCCATGGCGTCAGCCTAGCTCACAGCAACCTCAAACTCCTGGGCTCAAGCAATCCTACTGTCTCAGCCTCCCGAGTAGCTGGGACTACAGGCATGTGCCACCATGCCCGGCTAATTTTTTCTATGTATATTTTTAGCTGTCCAATTAATTTTTTTTTTTTCTATTTTTGGTAGAGACGGGGTCTCGCTCTTGCTCAGGCTGGTCTCGAACTCCTGAGCTCAGAACGATCCGCCCGCCTCGGCCTCCCAGAGTGCTAGGATTACAGGCGTGAGCCACCGCACCCGGCCTTAAAAAATTCTTTATAGAGAATGTAGAGAGCTATGTTGCCCAGCTCGGTCTCGAACTTCTGGTCTCAAGCGATCCAGGCCTTGGCCTCCCAAAATGCTGGGATTACATGCATGAGCCACTGCACCTGGCCCATCTTAACCATTTTTAAGTATACAGTATGATAGTGTTAACGACATGCACTCTGTTATGCAACAGATCCCTAGAATGTTTTCATCTCGCAAAACTGAAACTCTATATCCATTAAACAACAACTCTCCTGTTCCCCCTCCTTTTAGCCCCTGGAAACCACCATTTTATTTTCTGCTTCTAAAAGTTTGATTGCTTTAGATACCTCATATAAGTGGAATCATGCAGTATTTTTCTTTTTTGTGATTGGCTTATTTCACTCAGCATAATGTCCTCAAGGTTCATACATGTTGTTACATATGGCAGGATTTCCTTCTTTTTTAAGGCTGAATAATATTGTGTGCATGTGCCATATTTTGCCTATCCATTCATGTGAAGATGGACATTTAGGTTGCTTCCACCTCTTGGCTATTATGAATAATGTTGCAATGAACATGATGTGCACGTTTAACACTTATATTCTCATTGATATGGTGGAGTTTAAAAATCTTCTGGAGAATTTAATTTATTCTTGAAGTTTTAAACTCAAAAATGCTTGAGAGAAAAAGCTTCAGGAATATCTATTGGTTAATTTGAAGTAAAGTAATCTTGTGGTATGTCTAACAAGGACAGTCTTAGTCCATATTAGGTACATTTTAATATAGTGAATATGTTTTTAAAAGTCATCTTAAATCATTTTTGGAGCAAGACAGGGAATAAATATACGAAGTAAAAAAATCCACTTAAGAAAGTCCCTGACTCCCAGGAGGCATTTGGATGTTGCTTGTAACATAGTGGAGACAATGTCAGACATTTTATCTGGTTTTTTTTTTTTTTGAGGCAGAGTCTCGCTCTATTGCCCGTGCTACAGTGCTGTGGCATCAGCCTAGCTCGCAGCAACCTCAAACCCCTGGGCTCAAGTGATCCTCTTGCCTCAACCTCCCAAATAGCTGGGACTACAGGCATGTGCTACCACGTCTGGCTAATTTTTTCTATTTTTAGTAGAGGCAGGGTCTCACTCTTGCTCAGGCTTTTCTTGAACCCCTGACCTCAAGCAATCCTCCCTGCTCAGCCTCCCAGAATGCTAGGATTACAGGCACGAGCCACTGCGCCCAGCCCACTTTATCTCATTGAAAGTTGGACTTTCCTTCTCTCACCCAGAGGTTTGGGATTTTGAAGGGCATTGGATTATAAAGTGGACTAGCCAATTTACGATTAGGTCTGGAAATTGGGAATTTGTTCATTTAACAAAAAGGGCTACTTTATCAATCACTGCCAATGCTTTTGCCACTGTGTTCCCAGGACTCTGGGCTACCCTCGTGGTTGCTTTAGTCAACTCCTCTGCCTCTAGCCTGCTGTTGATCCTACTGAGAATAGAAAGTGGAACCAGTTAGTCCCAGTTAAGCAGCACCACACAGTGCTTATTAGAGAACAAGAGGGCCAGGGGACACTGTTTCCCCCATAACTTCTTTCCCTTATCCCAAAAGGTTAGTGTGTTTGGAAGAGCCTTGTGAGGGCACTGTCATAGAAGGCAGAAACTCTGTATGTGACGCCATCCACTGGTCTTTTAAAGCCAGACTGCAAATACCTAGAGAGGAAAAAAAGCCACATCTACTAATTTATATGCAAAACATTGAGTGAAAATTGGCATTTACGTGAGGCTTTTCTTGACGGGGGCTTTTCTTCAGGGAAGCTGCCTGCCCATTTTGTGGTAACAGGGCTTAAAATAAAGGAGAGGAAAGCCCAGAGCAAGCAGCAAGGTTAGCTCGTTCTTGCAGGATAGCATTGTTCTTGCTCTTAGTTCCCCTGTAGTGCGGCCTCACCCTTTCGTTATCATCACCCTTCACTGGAGCCTTGTGTGACGGCCCTAATGGAGACCTTAAGAGCATTCCGTCCATTAGGTATTGCCATCCGAATCCCAATCTCTGCTCCTCCTCCTCCTGCAGATCTCCGCTGCCCAGCATGGAAGTATTTTTAAGACCTACTTTGCAAGACATGACTTCTGTTGGGATTTTAATTTGAAATGAAATTCAAATGCACTGACCCTGTGCATTCTGATAGTTTAATAGCCCTGTTGGGAGACAAGTAATGAAGAGAAGGTCACTTTGAGTCCATCTTGCTCTTAAGCCTGACAGGTTTTATTTGGAAGAGCTGCCTGTTAGGGAGAAATGCTCTTTTTTTTTCCTACATAACTTTTTTCCCCCCAGGTGTTAGGAAACGGAAATTAAAAATAGTATGTGACCCAGACACATTGAGCAATAAAAAGTTTTTGCTTCTATCATGTTGCTGACTACCTTCATTTTGTTAGTAAAGAAGGGAAATATCTGTTATCTAAAAACTGAAGGAATAAATAATTCTATTCAGGGAAATTTGAAATATCAGAAGAATTTAGAGGAGTTCTTGCAAAAGGGCAAAAGCTTATTACATTTTTCATTTTTTTCTTTATTTCATGTGACTTTTGCCTTAAAGTGTTCCTCCCTACTTCCTCTCACCCTCACTAGTTAAATGTTGTGTCAGATTATTTAGAATTTTCTAAATAGGGGAGAAAAAAATTTTTTTTCCAAGTTTGGCTCCTCTGTCCTTTGAGAATATACCGTCTGTGCAGGAGAATTTATAAAAAGATGGGAGGTTTGGGTGCCGGTTTCCTTTTTGGAAATGGTATTTACCCAGATCACAGTGAATCTGCCTCGCCTTAAATGGCAGAGGATGATAGGGTGGAATCTTCACGTGCTAGAAAGGCATCTAAAAACCCTGTGGAGACCTCAGGAGACCTGAACTGCAAGGGTATCCAAGCAACTGCGGCTGTGCTGGAGTTGAAGAAGAGAGGCTGAAATTGCCCTTCTAGAATGCTGGTCGCAACCCCTCAGGATCCTCTTTGTTGTTTTCAGTAACTTTAAAGAGGTGGCAGCTCATCCACAACACCAAGGGGAGGATTTACCCAAACAGTTCAATTTGCATCAGCAAGTAGAATCCTACCCTTTTGCAAAAATAGTTGTCAGTATTCCTCTTCATCCTCATTTTTCTCCATTCTCCTTGTTCATTATTTAACCAGCCACGTGGGCCTTCTTTCTGCTCTCAAACATGCCGAGTCCATCCCCACCTCAGGACCTTTGCCCTGGCGGTTCCTCTGTTTGGCTCACCGTTCTCCAGGTCTTTGCCTGGCTGCCTTCTCCTTACTCAGGCCTGAACCGAAGTGTAACCTCTGCAGGGTGGTGGTGGTGGCGGCTTTCCACACCAACCTAGGTCATCATTTTTCTATTTTATGTTTTTTTAAATCTTCATAGCATTTGCAGTTCCCGAAATTACTGTAGATGCTTGGTGAAAGCTCAGACTATCGAGTTGGATCTCTTAAACATATCTCAGCGCCACAGCTTCTGTGCCAGATGTCTTCTGTTTAACCTTCCACATCCGCTTTCCATTGTCCTCCACCTTGCTCACGGTCAGGGCGGCTGACCTGCGGCACCGCTTCAATGGCCTTCCGTACCGCCAACTTCCGCTTCCGGTCGGACTCGGCCTTGCCAGCAGGGCGGGTGAGGAACTGAGGTCCGCGGTGGAGCCCAGGAATTTCTTCCAGTCCAGGGCTTCTATCCCTTTGTGGAAGGCCACACCCCTGGCCAGGCGGTTCTCTCCATGCAGCCACCCTTTCTGGGGTCCTGTACCTGCGCCTGCTCCTTGTCCCTTCACGCCAGGGCGAGCATGGCTCCCTCTGTTTGTGCCCTGGGGTTCTGCACTGCCCTTTATTGGGTCCTTTAAACCTGTCTCACACCTTTGTAGAAAGAACCTTTATTGAACTCCTCAAACCACCCAGTTTGCGAATGCCATTTATTTCTCGCAGGGCAATATAACTTACTAGCTATGTGAGCTTAAGGTACATTAATCTGTCTGTGCTTCCATTTGCCTCATCTGTGCAGTGCATGTACTAAGAGAACCTTCTTCATAGGGTTGTTGTAGGATTAAATGTGTTAAATACATTGAAATGCTTAGCAGGGTGCCTGGCACATGGTAAGTACTATGTGAACATTTGCTGTTATTATTATTATTATGTGTTTGTCTACCCAAGCTTTGCCTCTTTTTTCTCCGCTAGACTGCAGGCTTCCTGGGGGCAGCAGCCCTTGTCATCTTACTGCATTCCCAGATTCTGCTCCGTGTAGGCACTCTGTGTGTGTGTGTGTGTGTGTGTGTGTGTGTGTGTGTGTGTGTGTGTTTATTAAACTGGCTGTCAGATAACCAGAAAACTATCATAAAGTTCAACTCAACAAACATTTATTGCATGTGTCAAGTTTTATTATTGTAAAAAGTTTGAAATCAGTTCTTAATTATAAATGAATTTTAATTGAATCAATAATATTTGCAAATCAAGATTAATTTTAAAACTTTAAGCACTGGGTTCAATTTGCTAATTTTTAATCTAGCAAAAATGTTTTTTAAATTATGTTTTCCAAGGTCTCTATCAAATGTTTTTCTACTTGGAAAAAAATGAGATAAAACAAAATGCATGTTTTTGGCTGGACCAGTTTCTCTTTGGGGCTTAACGTAAACCCATTAGTCAGGAAATAATGCAAATTACAAGGTTGCATATAACACTAGGAGCATATTTTGGGGGATAATGTAATATTTCATACATAATGTTAGCTAGCGAATATTATTTTTTATCTGAATTTAATTTGGAAGTACAATTTATAGCTTAATAAATGTATTATACAGTCTTTTAAAGGAAAAAAATGGATTTTCATCCTTTAAAAAAATTACAAATTTTCAGAAGATCATTGATCTTTGTGTCTTTTAAAAATATTTATTTATTGATTGATTGATTTAGATATGAGGTCTTGCTCTGTTGCCCAGGCTGGTCTTGAGTTCCTGGGCTCAGACGATCCCTCTGTATGTCAGTTTTGTGTTTTTTGAATGTTTTAATAGTTGGACTATTTGGTAGATGCATTGAATCAATCCTTAAAATATTTTTTGGATTAAAATCCCTCTTGGTATTTAGTAGGAGTAGTATGGCTTTATGTAGCTGCAGTCTTGGTCTGTAGCATTTATTGAACTGTAGACTGTACTTGGAGCTGGGGGAAAATTGGTGAGAAGGAAGGACAAAGAGGGCTAAACATATAATAAATAGGAGTCACAATCCTTCAAGTAGTTTTACAGTTTTGCTACATATGTGGAAAAAGTTTGAGACCATTTAGAGATTAAGTGAACATATCTATAAATTAAGTTTGTGTACAAAGGGAAGAATTGGTTTTAAAAAAGTCCATTGTACTTCATTTAATTTTCTAGGGAGTTCCTGTTAATGAAGATCATGCAACCTGTTTTAGCAATCCTAATTACTTGTACAGTAGTCAGTGCCCTGATTATACAAAGGAAATGAAATGATGGGACTCATTCCAGTGAAGAAACATTGGCAAATACCTAAAAGATGTTTAAGCTAATTTTGTTCAAAGTAAATTGGTTTATTCATCAAGATTCCATGACGAAAGGGGTAGGCTAGGCCCATGAAACTTGTGATGCGATTTAGAGAAGTTGGGTAGGGTAACAGCTCTAGAATCAGGTTTCTGGTGTTCAAATCCTGGTGCTCTCAACTGGTTGTGTACCTTGGTCAAATTTTGCTGCTTTAGTTTTCTCATCTGTAGAAGGGGATAATAATGGCCCTATCTCATAATGTTAAGTTTTATTAGCACACTCAGTAATATATGGTTAAACCATAGTCTTTATTTGTTGTTTTTAAGGAATTTGTAATTCATTATGGCATTCTTAAAATCATGGCTCAGTGAGTTAGATGTGCCACCGTCAATAGTTGATGGATTACATTAATTGCAAGTTAGTAATTTAGTTGTTGATTTCTGCAGGCTGCAAAAGTAGGTTTTGGTCCAATGTGTTTTAGGGGAAAGAAGGTTAAACTGAGTTTCAGGAGACTTGGCTTTCGCCCCTTCCTGTGTGGCCCAGGCCAGTCCTTTCCATCCTGAGGCCAGTTTCTTATCTGCATAAGAAGACTGCTGAGAAGAGGATTCCTTCCTGCTCTAACAGTCTTTGGATCTATATTTTGAAACCATCTGCAGGGCAGTTTTAACAGAAGGTCTGAAAAATCAGACTTGGTCATGTGCCTTTTATTCCTTTTTCTTTCTCCCTTATTTGCCACATTTTTCCCCACCCTGAAGGATCCAGACACTTGAATCATCAAGGCTCTGCTGCACTCTGCTCAGGCCTGAATATGAAATGAAAGAGTTTGCTCTCCCCTCCTGGAGCCTTAATTAAAGCAAGCTACTGAGCTGCGAGGCTTTAACCCTTGGCTTTGCAAGATCATCATCATGATGCTTCTTCCCTTTTAGAGAGATGGATGCCACAGAAAGGGCAGTTTTCTAGCAATGGAGCAAAATGTCCATATTAAAGAGAAAGATAATTATTAAAGTGTTCTCCTCTTTTGTCTACTGCCTAGTTATCTATCATCAACTCCAGGTCCCTCTTCAGGATCTCACAGAGAACTCCCTAGAGACTGTCAGGACTCTGAAATTTGGGGATGAGTACCCGCCAGGAGGGGCTGCCTGGGAGGTGAGAAAGCCCGGGATTAAGGGTGAGGAGACCTGAGCCTCTGCACAAGCCCCTGGCCATTTCTGACCTGCCTTCCTCCCTCAGGTTTTGTGCAGCCCAGGTGTCCACAGTGGGGTCCACAGTACAGACAACACAGCACCTGTCAATGGTGGAAGATCAGGAAGAGAGGAAGTCTCCACTCGCCCGTGTGCTCTCTCTCACTCTCAGTGTCTCATGTTTCCCAAGGACCTGAATTACATGTGACATGTAACACGTGACTGCAATTTAAATCACGATTCATCCTCAGACTTTTGTCCAGTCCTTACTTCCTCATCATAATACCTTATACCTGTTACTTGCTAAGATCTAATAATTTGTGAATTGTCCTT
>RJWJ010010988.1:0-45575 GCA_004363605.1 Indri indri | reverse complement strand
CACCTGTGATGCTCTCTGACTCAAGTGCCCAAATCTCTGATAACTCTTTTGATTTTCCTTCCTGAGATCAGATCCTAAATATACAAACAGTAAAATAAAACTTTTTATTCTTAACTAAAACATTCTCTGAACTTCCCAGAGGGCCCCGGAAGCTCACAAAGGTTGTTCTTTCACCTTATGAAACAAGAGATAGAGATACTGGAAGTCATTATGTGTGTTCTTCCTTAATCAGCATCCGCAGAGACGCTCAGCGCTCCCTCAGTTAAGTTTGCATCAGGAAACCATCACCAGCATAAATACTTCAGACACTGCACAGAATAAGGGAAGGCCCTAAAGGTTTGCCAATACCCTCGCCCATTGTATGTTTCACCCTCAGGGAAACACTGATCAAAACTCTCATGAAACAGTTATTTCCCCATAGAGAATTTTACTCTCCTGCACTTTTGTATTTCGGTTGCTGTAATAAATTAACCACAGTTCTCGTCATCTACAAGTAGCTTTTCATTTACTCTCACGTGCATCTGGAAGTTCTGCTGTGCGCTACAGGCTGATGCTGTTTTCACTAGGATAAAATTGCATTTGCACAATAAGGGTCATATTTGGGATGTTATACTTGGAAATAATTCTCATTTAATCGGGTATGATAAGCCACTTTATATACAGAATCAATGCCACGGAGCCCTCACAGGAGAACTCGCTTGTCCTTGAGTCCCAGCCTCACAGGTGGAAGGGAAGGCAGCTTCCTGCAGGCCAGGAGCACCGCCCGATGTGGGAGACTTTGAGAAAAGAGGAAGTCATCCAAAGTTATAGGTATGCAGGTGAGATCTGGTGGCAATGGCTCCTTAAGCTCGGTTTCTTAACAGATAAAAGAGTCTTGTAAAAATCCCAGCCAGGATTCCATACACAAATGTCCAGACAGAAGCTAACTCCAGGGCCTTAGCAGCTGCCGATGCTACACGGCTCTTTCGGACTTGAAAGCGAGCTCAAGGACTGTAAAGTCTGGAACGTTCCTGCTGCCCCCATGTAAATAACCAGGCTGCACCTAATGAGACCTGCCATTTTGTGATGGAGACTAGCTTTTGGAGATTACAATGACCCTGGGAGAAGGAGAAGAGTACTGTTCAATCGTGAGAGGCTTTAAATGGACAAAAAACCACTGAGTGTCCTTTTGATGGAATTCTGGGTGTCATCTAGAGCACGCCAGGGAGTGTCTGGTTCTCAGACAGGGGCTGAGCAGAGCGTGGTACAGCATGGTGTCCACTCACTGAGCGTCTCTGGGCCTACAGCCCAGGCTGGAGCCGTGGGCTGCACGGGAGCTGGCATCTGGGCGGGGGTCAGAGGAGTGGGCACGGGGACACACAGACACACTCAGCGCTGTAAGTGTCCCAACTGACATGGGGACAGGTGGGGGAGAGCCAAGAGTGGCAGCCAGCCCTGGGGCTGGGTAAGGGGGCCCTGCAGGGAGCGAGAGTCAGCGGGGGGAAGGGCTCGTCCCTCGGCAGTGCTGACCACAGCTTGGCGGAGAAAGGGTGGACCCACAGCTCGTCTGCATTGCAGGGACATGCCACTCCAGACAGGGTGGTGACAATGGGGCTAGAGAGATGGTCAGGGCAGAGCGTGCAGGGTCTGGTTAAGGATCTGGGCTTGTCTGGGAAGTGGAGGTTATTGGAGGGTTGAAACATGGGAGCAATGTGGTCAGAAGTGAGTTTCAGGAAAATCTCCTGGCAGCCATGGTGCACTCCGGGATGGACTAGAGGAAGATGCCACGGAGGCAGCAGAACCCACAACGGCATCAGTGCAGGAGGAAACAAACAGCAGGGCTTGAACCAGGAGGAGGCGGGGTGGGAGGAAGAACCAGATGCAGAGCTCCCTAAGAGCCCAGTCAGAGGACCTGGGGACAGGGCTCGGAAATCAGGAACACTTGACGTCACAGAAACTCCTACAAATGTGATGCGCTTGTTTCACACAAAAATAAGTCAGAAGATGACAATCAGGTTGAACTGAACACTATGAAATGCCGTTCCCCCTCCCTTGGGCTCTGCCATCCTCAGCTCGAGGCTGTTCGTCCGCCTGTGTGTGGCCTCGGGGTCACACGATGGCTGCTGCACCTCCAGCCCTCATCTCAGGCAGGAGAAGGAGGCAAAGACCTTTTTCTTAGTAAAACTTTGACTTTTCATTTGGGAAGGAACACCTTCCCTCATCTCGTTGGCCAGGACTATGTCGTGAGGCCACCCATGGCTGCAAGGAAAACTAGTGACTTCAGTGGAGAGCACTGGCACTCTGGACACACCAGAGCTGAGTTAGACAGGAGGTGGGTGAGCATTGGTTGTGCACCCAGCAGCACCTGCTCCAGGGGAGGGCCCTCGTTTGGCAAGCCCAGCCTAGAGGAACTTAGAGTTCAAAGTACCCATGGGCATGGGGGAGATGGCAGTTAGATACTAGAAGATATACATTTGGGGCCATCAGTTCATAATGGCAGATTATCTTCCAGAAGCTTCCCAGCCCATTCTTGACTCTGCTCTATGGAAACTACGTGCCTTCTTGACCTACCTACCAAAGTAAGAATGGGGAGATGCGCCAGGCTCCCAGGAGAAAGAAGCCGTTGCCTTAGCTCTGGGTGGTGTCTGTGTGTCGGCCCTGGCCCACCAGCGCTCGTCACCTCCTTCCAGGAAGAGCTGTGCCTCCTTCCTGGTCACCCCCACAGTCCACAAGGGGCAAGGAAGACGCCTGAGATGACTAACAGGGGACGGCAGGGCCCTTCCAGTCTCTGTCCACCCTGAGATCCCTTCCTTAAGCAGGACTCGCTGTTTGTCTGTGCCCTTGCTTTGACCTTGGCTGTGTGGGAGGAGGGGAAACGCGCCTCCTGCCCTGCCCCTCCCGCAGCCGCAGCCGGGACCCTCATCTGTAATCAGGGCTGTCAGGAAGGCAGCTTCTTTGCTCCTTGTTAATTATCCTTTTTAATTATGCTGAGAAGCGCCTTTCCTCAGCGATTCGCGCTTCTGCATAATCAGAGTCAGGAATGCCACCGGCTCCAGCCTGTGTTCTCTGACAGGCCCAAGCGGCCCCTCCCGTAGAGCCCTGGGCACAGAGCAGGCGGGGCAAGGTTGTCCTGCCCACGTCCCCATCTTGGTGCCCTGAGGAGGGAGCTCCTCCCTAAGGAGGCGTTGAGCTGCTCCTCAGCAGCGCCTGCCGGGAAACCGCCTTCCTCCCTCCTCTGTGGGTGCAGGTCACGGGCCCAGCCTCCCGCCTCCTCCTCCACAAGCTCTCCTCTGCCGGCAGCTCTCCCCTGAGCTCCAGGCTCCCGAGCGAGAGCTTGGCCCCCGTCCCTGCCCAGCTCCACAACCTCTGCCACTCCTGCCTGAGACCGCCATCAACTCCAGAGGTGCCGCAGGCCACCTCCCCCGCGCGCAGCCGGGTGGCAGCTCTCCCTTTCCACCTCCAGAGCCCTGGACACACACAGAGACGGTGCCTGCTGTCTGTGGCCACCACTGTTCTGGTCCGCTTCCCCCAGGCTGTGAGCACGTCCGGCGCAGGAACCACATTTGAATCCTGCCTGTAATCTCCGTGCCCACGAGGGAAATGGTGGCTGAATGGACGCATGAGTGGACGAGTGAGTGGACGAACATTCGGGAGAATGAATCTACACAGAGGCACAGCCCCAGCTGCACAAGGCTCCAAACGGCTGAGGACGGTCACAGGCTGTCTATACTATCTCAGTGGCGGGCAGGTTCCGGGACAAGGAGGCAGGAGCTGTCTGATGAATACTCCTCCTGGGTTTGTCGGAAGGAGCAGACCTGCCTGGGTAGTGTGCTATCACACCCTGAGGCCAGCCCGACAGACTGAATGGAGAGCAAGGGCCACCCGAGTGTCACACTCACACTGCACACACTCGGTCTCTGTCCAGCCGGGTTCCCTGGTCTCTAGCCCTTTCTGGAAGCCACTGCGAAATGGGCATTCATGGGTCTGAGCTCCTAGAATCTGTCCCCCCTTCTCCTTGGAAGTCTCACTCCAGTTTCTGTTCTGGTGTCCACCCCTCCCTACCCAGCCGGCCCACCTCCAGCCCTGGCCATTCCTCTTGGGCCAATCAACAGGTACCAGCCCAGGCCCCAGGAATGGGTTCAGGACTGGGGACCTGACCCAAGTCAGGCCAATGACATGAAAGAGATTTTCTGGGGGCTTCTGGGAAGAAAGTGTGCAGGCATCAAACCTGGAACCACTGGGGACCCAGCCCCCAGGAGAAGCTGACGCCCAGAGGATGGGGCACCAGGAGTACCTCAGAGGACCTGCAGGCAGCCTGGACACCCACCCGCCGGGCACCAAGGACACTCACTGCAGGTTCAGAGCAGAAGGACTGGTGTTTGGAGGCCCCTCGCTATGTTCCTGCATGGAGCCCGGTGCTGGGGGTCGGTGAGGCCAGGGGTGTGGATACTTTAATTCCCAGAGGCAGGGCCAAGGGTGCCCAGGCCAGCTGAACCGAGTGAAGCAACACCAACCTGGTACCCCAATCCAACCAAGGATGAGGAGCAGGAAGCCAAGCCAGCAAGCCGGACTGGGTCGGAGCTGCTGTGCAAGGTCTTGGGAGCGGGCAGGAGAGGGGGCACTGGGATTCCCTGGGCCACCCTGAGACCTGAGATACTTGACAGTGGCGTCTGCAGGGTCTGTGCCCTTGGGCACGGAGCAGGGCAGGGCCATCAGCACTGGCCAGCTGTGTGTGTTATGATTTGAGCTGCCAAGTCCGGAGTCTTAAAATCCTGTTTCCTGCCAGCCAATTGGTTCATAACACATGGAGATGTAAGTTAATAGATTTTTTAAAGATTTTGATGGGGTTTCAAGAGGCCCACACTTTTCAGGAAGCCCTGTGGATGCCTCCACCCCTGGCCTGGCCCTCCCCGGACACCCGCCACCCCTACACAAGGGACTGGCCTTCCTAGGCCTGGCTTGTCCTGTGCCGGCTCCAACCCTCCCCCATCTTGCCCGCCACACTCCGGCTCCTCCACTTTGGAGGGGAGCCTCAGAAGGAGGGCTCTTCCCAAGCCCTAGCCTGGCCCTCCTAGGGCATGGGATGCTCGAGAGCCACCAGCCTCTGGGTGGGCCCCAGAACCCACATCCCCGGCCTGCCTGCGAGCCGGGAGCCCTGCCCAGGGACTGGGCCTCCGTGGCCTCGTCAGCCCAAATCAAGCCAGGCTTTGCCAAGCCCTCCAGAGCACTGCATGCCCAGCTGCCAGGTGTGAGACCCAGCCCACACCTTTCTACCGCTCCCCATCTTCACCCACCTCTCGCCACTTCCTCCGTCCACCCTGGCCCAGGCCTCTGCTCCCTGCCCCGCCCTTCGGCTCACCGACCTGCTCTTTCAAGCTGCTGCCTCTGAACGCCCCTCAGGCCGACAGGAACCTGGTGGGCTCCCAAACACACAGCCCAGCTCAGACGCCAGGCAGCTGCCCCTCCGCAGTGGGGTGGGGACCCCGAACCCTGCCTACCCGCCCCCCACCTGTCTCCGCAGCCGCCTCCTGCTACAGAGCAGGGCTTTTCCTGCCAACGCACCCAGCTCGACGCCACCACACCGTACATCTTTGAGTCTCATATCGTAGTAAAATCCAAGGCAAACGCTTTCTCTTGGGTACTGTGCTTTAAATGACCATGTTTTACATTTTCACGCTGAAATAAAAGTGAAGCCTCCCCATGTTGAGAGGTGGCTGCACACCCCTCAGGGCCCAGGGCGTGGCTCTGGCGGCCTTGGGCTGGGAACGAGCCTGTCACGCGGAAGGGATGGAGGAGCGAGGGAAGGAGGCAGGAGAGGCAGAAGCCCCTGCTCGTGGAAGCCGTGGACGGCAGAGCCGCCTAAAGGACAAGGCAGGGCCACAGCAACGTCAACCCCTGCCAGGTCCAGGGGTTTACCCAAAAGTCAAGCTCGGTCTCTGATGTTCACCTTGCTCGCTTTGTTTTTACCATCGGCACAGATTTATGCAGAGACAGGTTCCTCCGCCTGGAGTCCAGGCCGGTCCCCGGGCCCATGAGTGCAATGCCTGCAGCTCCCGGACAGCCGGAAAGCCGCTGCTCCACGGCTGCGTGTCACGGCTGCTCAGACCCGCCCAAGTCGCCCAGGTCCACCGGAGGAACCGAAGAGCCCGGGACCTCGAGCTGAGGGAGAAGCCAGGCCCGTGAGCTTGCCCCTGACCAGGCACTGCCGGCCCTGCCAGACCAAGGCCTTCCCTGTGCCCTGGGGCCAAGAGCTCAGACCACATCCCTGTGCCATCGCTCACCCGCAGGCCAGAGGACCTCCTGGAGCCTCAGTTTCTTCACCTGACTGCTAGGTTCTCACGTTTTAAATGAGGTCAAACAAGACAGCATCCAGCAGCCTTCTTGGCACAGAGCTGGCTCCTCCAGCCCCGTCACCCAGCCCCCCTCAAAAGGAAGAAGTGGTGGCCCTGTGGCTGGCCCACCAGTGCCCACCCAGGACAGAGGGCCTGCGAGGGTGGGCTGTCTCGGTAGGAAAGCCACAGATAACCACGGTTCCATCCACACTTACAGAAAACAGGAGGGAGAAAAAGTAAACACACACGCATTTTCTGAGTGTTTTTATCAGTTTTTTGTTTCGTCTTGTTTTGAACACTAAGATTTATTTTCAAACAGCACACAGACCGTCTGCGGGGCAGGGCCAGGCTGGGCTGGCGTCTGGGCCCCACCCAAGCAGCTGCCAGGAAAAGAGGACTCTTGCCCGGTGACACGGCCGAAGCTTCAGGCAAGCGTGTGGCTAGGCAGCCCCAGCCCTGCCCTGCGGCCGGGCACACATGCGGCACGGGCAGGGCACCAGGAACTCAACTAGGGGACACAGCAGCTCCAGGAACACTGGTGAATTCCACCGACTTGCGGGACGGGGCTCTTCGGAAAACCACCCGATCTCTGGGAGAACACCTCTTAGCTCTCTCCTCTTGATTTCCCTTTGTTTTGCAAAAGTTTAAAAACAAAAACGAAAAAAATAAAAATAAAAAGAACCACACATTTTTCGGGAAGAGGTGTTCTTCACATGCCCGGAGGCCACGTGGGCCCCTCGGTCACTGCACCCGCTCGGTGAAGTTCTCGGGGAAGACACCGCGGCACTTCTCCAGCTCCTTGTGCTGGTTCCAGTCGCTCTCCTTCACACCCATGAGCCAGCCTTCATCCTGCAGGGACAGCCGGGTCGCAGAGCCCACAGGAGTGCGTCTCCCCTGTCCTGCTGCTCTTCTCCCTCAGCCCGCCAAGCTCACCCTGAGAACACCTCCTCCAGGCAGCACTCCCTGATACTTATTCAGACCTGTGCCCGCCACCGCCCCCACCACCGCAGCCAGCCCACCCTCAGCAGGTGGACTGAACCTGGAGCTGTTCTGGCGACCCCTCCTCACTCTGGCAAGGCAGCCTGACTGCTGCCCTGGTCTGGGCGTGTCTACAGAACCCCTCACCCCGGGCAAGGGGCTTCCCTCCTGCTGGCACCTGCAGAGGACGTAACCGTCCTTCCAGGCTTCCAGACGCCTACAAATAATACCAGAATGTTCTGGGAGCAAGGACCAGTTAAAAGCATCTAGACAGACCCACAGCCGCCCCACCAATCCCTTCAGCTCCGACTGGCCCTTTGCTTCAACACTGACCCCTCACCCCTCGCAGGGCTCCTCCCCACACCCTGGCCCCTGGAACTGCAGTGGCCATACACCCCTGCTGTGGCTGCACCCCTGCCCATGGCTGGGCCACTGCTGCCCCTGCAGCTGGGCTCTGCCTGGCGCCTGCCCGGGTCTTTGCTATTTCCCTGTGTCATAGGCCTTGTCACAGACCCTATTTATGTCCTATCTGAGCCCGCTCGGCCACTCCTGGACAACTCCCACTGTGGGATTCCGCCAGGATTGTGCTTCCTGAAACCCCTCCCAGCTGGGGCTGGCCCACGGGGAGGTCAGTGGAGCCGGGGGTTGGGAGAACAGAGACTCAGCACCAAGCCCCGGAGACCCTCGTCACGCAGGCTTCCACCTGGGCCTCAGTGAGCACCAGCTGCCCTCACAACCGAGCCCAGGACCCCCAGCCAGGCCGACTTCATCCCAGACCCAGCCGGACCTGCCACCCCACACCCCTGACAATCCATTCACAGACATGTTGATGACTAAATGGGTTTTCTGGAAGCAGAAAGACCCCAGCCAGGCCCCTGTGCACAGCCCGAGGGCACTCGGTGGCTGAGCTGTGGCTGAAGCCTGGATGCCCACATGGGCACCACTGAGACCCCACAAGCACATGTGCTTTCTGCACCATCAGGGAGGCTCTTGCCGAGGGCCCACAGTCACCAGAGCAGGGCAGCTGACCCAGACCCAGAAGGGGCCCATTTAGGCCCAGGCTGAGGGGAGCCCTCACTTCAAGGAGATTAATGTGGAGAAACCACAGCAGGAGGAAGAGGGCCTGAAAGGCATGTGGGGTGACACTCGGGTGGGGACACAGCTGGGAAGCCTGCGGTCCTGTGTGGCCGGGGGCAGGGCGCGCCTGGGGGGCACGCAGGACCGACAAGAGCCAGGGCTCAGGCCACTGCTTGGTCCAGCTGCAGAGTAGGCACCTTGCAGGTGGTGACCTGTCCTGGGAGGAGGGCAGGCCCCCAGGGACAGGGGCAGGGAGATGGGAGAGAGACTTGGATGCAGAAGCTGAGAGACAGTGCCTGAGGAAAGGAAGAAGCAGGAAGGAGACAGCAGAGGCTAAAGGGGGAGAGAGAGGAGGGCGGGCCAGGGAGCCAGGGGGCAGGGGAGGAGCTCAGGGACAGGAGCCTGGGGTGGGGGGCTGCCGGTCCTCCTGGCCTGTGCTGCCCCCTGCCGGCCAGCCCCACCAGAGCGGCCCCCAGCACTACCTGCTCTTCGGGGTTCTGGAAGGGGATCACCAGCACCACGTCGCCAGCCTTGAGCTGCAGCTCGTCTGTGTCAGTGGCCGTGTAGTCGTGCTGGGCCTGCACCTGCAGGGGTTGCGGAGAATGTGTCAGACCTCTGGCCCCAACCTCCGGCCTGCACAGCACTAGGCCTTGTGGTGTGCACGGTGTGGCCACATGGAGACCCTCAGCACCGGAGAGCAGCGGGACTGGCCTCAGAAGCCATCCTGCCTCCTGGGAGCGGCCTACGAGGGATAGCATGGCTGCGGGAAGACCAGAGCCTGCCAGGGCTCAGCGTCCCATCCCACCCCAGGGCACCAAGGGATGCAGTCAGAGGTAGTGGGTTGCTAGCTTGGCTCACCTTGAACATGAACCCCGGGGGCAGGTCCAAGCGCCCAGCCCCGCTGCCACCCTCCACGGTGCCGTTCACAGTTGCTGGGAAGGTCTCCACCACGACAGCAGGAAGAGAGCTCTGGGGGCAGGAAGCACAGGTCAGCGGGGCAGGGAGGTGGTGCAGGGAAGGCCAGGGCTACTGCGGAGGGGACGGGAGGGGAGGCGTCTGCGCGTGGTGCCAGACCAGCCTGCAACAGGTTCCTCGACAGGAGCCAGGCCAGGACCAGCACAGGTGAGGAGCACAGGGAGCTGCAGGCACGCGACGGGCAGTGGGGAGGAAGAGATGGGGCTTTGGTCCCTGCTGTCTTACGGAAGCTGCTTCACTTGCCGCTGTCTCCCCCGGCTCCTGGGCTCCAGCCGCAAGTTGGGTCCCACCCGCCACCTCTGAGGCCTCTGCTGGCTGCAACATAAATGCCGGCTTGGGGTCAGACACAGGACAGGACGATGAGACCAGGACACAGGAAACCGGCCACAGGAGGGCAGTGCCCAGGTGGAAGGGCAGGGGCATTGGCCAGTGCCTTGCACAATCAGGGACCCCCTGCAGCAGGACAGGCCGGGCCTGGGCGTGGGAAGCAGCTGAAGAGAAGGCGTGGGCGGGCCCAGGAACGCTGCGGGATGTGCCACTGAGAAGCCTAAGGCGGGCCCTGGGCGCCCTCCGATCCAGCCTCGCACGCCCCACCCGCTCGCCCTGCCTAGGGGCCCCTTGAAAATGGCTCATGCCCAGGGACAGCTGCACCTGCCTGTCCCAGCCGGAACACAACTCAGGGCAGAGCGGAGCAGCCCATGCCCAGCCCCGGAGGCAGCCTCCCCCTGAGGGGACACAGCACGGCCCGGCTGACCTGGCTGACAGACTCCGCCCCTTCCCAGGGCTGCAACCAAGTTACTCCACCTGCCTAGCCTCTGTTTCCTCATCTGTAGGAGGAGGAAGTGTCTGACTCACAAGGTCACGGTGAAGATTAAATGAGGAAGTTCTGGCAAGTGCTCCAAGTGCTCTTCCCTCCCGGTCTGGGAGGCTGGGCGGGAGCGGGGGATGGCAGGCAGGAGGGCTAATGTGCCCCAGCCAGGCCCACCCCCACCCACGGCAGCCCTGGTGACAAGCCCGTCCGTCCAGGGGCTCCTGGCTCAGAGCCCTGTCCTCACCCTCAGGCCCACGGTGGCCTGGTCCGTCCTGCACCCTGCACCCCCTCCTCCGGGCTCTTCCTCCATGCCGTCCCCCAGAGGCTGGGGACAAGCCAGACACTTACTTGGGCAGTCCCCGGCTCGGCCGCCTGGCTGGGCCAGGCCACAGCAAAGGTGCCCTCGGCAGCGCTGGGCTCCCCGGAAGGCAAGCTGCCAGCTGGACCCTCTGTGGGCTAGTGAAAGGCCACCAGAAGAGAGTGGGGGGGAGCGGGGAGGCCAGGGAGGAAAAGGTGATGGGCAGGATGTGAAACAAGAGAAGACGGTCACCGGTGGCCCGTGCTGGCAGAGGGCGGGGATGTGGTCCCTGCAGTGGGCGGTGGCCTGGCCGGGACCAGCAGGCGCCCACCTCCCACCGCCTCATCCCTATGTCCGCCAGGGGGACAGCCCACTGTGATTGTGCTGCAGGGGCTTCCTGAACTCCCAGGGGCCCAGGGGCTTGCACCTGTGCCTCCCAGCACCCCTGCTTGTCAGCGGGTCTCAGGGCCTGAGCCCAGGAAGCCTGGGAGAATTCTGCTCCACTGTCACCAGTTGTTGGACAAGTCCTGAGCCCTCCTGGAGCCTCCATGTCCTGAGCCATCAGGTGACGGTGACACCTGCCCGCAGGCCCTGCTCTCAGAAGGCACCCCTACCCTGCCCTCCCTGCCTCCTCAAACCACCCCTCCGCCACCTCTTGCTCCCCTCCAAACAGCTCCACCCTCAGGCCCTCCTGGCTCGCAGGCCTCGCCCCACCAAGGGGACACACCCATCCTGGGTGACCAGCCAGCCACTGTCCAGAGCAAACCAGAGGGCGACTCAGAGAACCTTTGTTCAAGCAACACCGAGGAGCCCCTTTGCCACGGGCCTGACACAGAGAGAGAAGCAGCAGGACAGCTGGAGACAGGGCAGCCCTGCCAGCTGCCGTGCAGTGAGCACGGCGCGTGCGTGTGCGGGCGCCGCTGAGCGGGCAGGCAGAGGAGGCGGCGCGTGAACCCGGGCACGTGCAGGAGCGCGGCTCCCCTGAGGAGCGGGGCACAAACACTCGGCTTACCTCCCAGAGGTCCCACGGAATTGGCTGAGCGCAGCAGTGAGGGGAGAAGGGCAGAGTTAGCACAGAGGTTAAGACAGAGGCGGCAAGCAGTCCCCGGGGACACCCCCACCCGCCAGGCGCTCCAGCCCAGCAGGCACAGGCTGGCCCAGAGCCGCTGGGCCCTGAGGTCTGCCATGGGCGAGCCACGGATACCTCTCAGGCGGCTGAGAGCCCGGGCCAGGGAGCGCCCAGACAAGGGGTGGCTGCCACGAGGGGCGGAATGATGAGATGAACCGGCAGTTGCTGGGCAGGACTCAGCCGACCCCTCCTGAGGGCCCTCCTGGCTGACCCATGTCTGCTGTCTGCCCCACAACCAGAGGAGGTGACATGGGCCGGGATGCCGGGGGAGGACCATGACCTGGGCCTAGGTGGGCCCACACTGCTGGCATGTGAAGCCGGCGGACACGTGGGCAGTGGTGGGCACAACCAACCTGACCAGAGGGCGTGGGTGCCTTCGCGGGGCTCGCCACGGGCGGAAGGGGATCAAAGTCCAGGTCCAGCAGACTGGCCTGCTCCGAAAAAGGCCCCGGGGCTTCGAACTTGGCAGCAGCAGAGGAGGAAGCAGTTAGTGTTAGGCTGGGAGCCCTCGCCTCAGGCGCACACAGCAGGCTCACGCACACACACAGGGACACGGACACACGTCCAGGCACCGGCCCAGCCACCTCATACGCACGCCGGGGTGCACTGCCCACAGCCACATGCCTTCACACAGGCCCCCACCCAGACAAGGACAACACCTGGCGCACGCCTCAGACGTCCAGCAACAGGTCCACTCGGGGACAGCCGCCCGCAGGGCCGACACAAGCCCTGGCACTCTCCCATCTCTGCCCACAGGCTGGTGTCGCCTCCTGTGCCTGCCCCTCCTCCCGGCTCCCTACCCCATGAGCTCCACTGACCTCACCCCTGGCCCCAAGAGCAGTGTCAGGCCACAGGCACTGCCGGACACAGCCACCCTCAGCCCCTCAACCAGGAAGGGCCCAAAGTCAGAGGCTTCACGCTGGCCTTCCCCAGCCCAGACAGACAGGTCCCCTCTAGCAATGCCCCCACCAGCCAGCCCTTGGAATCCAGGACAGGGCTAAGCCAGCCCACATAGCCCAGGAGGCCAATCTTCAAAGTGGGGGTCCCCAACATTAGGGGGCTTCAGAACCCCCTGGGGCACCTGCATTAAAACTGCAAACCCTGCTCCCATCCAGCAGCCACCCCCAAAAATTCCTGCTCAGTGAGCCAGGGTGCAGCCGGAATGTGCACGTAACAGGCAGAGCCCAGGAGGTGGGACATGGCCCCGACCACTCTGTGAGAAGCCCACGGTGACCAGCTGTCATGGGAGGAAAGAAGCCTTCTCAGACCACCCCCGACAAGGGAGGGCCCTGCCAGGTGGGAGTACTGACTCCCCTGAGGCTGGGAGGGCGGCCAGGGCCACTCTGGCACCCAGGGACAAGCCGCCTTCTGGGGAGGAGCTGGTTTGGCTTTGGCCTCCATCCTGTACGTGAGGCGTCCCTGTGGGGGCCAGAGAGGACTTTGCCCAGGTCCAGAGGAAGAGGGATGTGGCTCAGGACTCCCCTCCCGGCCCTCACGCAGTGCTGGAAGGACCCTGCCCCCACAAGCCCAGGCCAGCAGGCTGCCTGGCTCCACTCACTCTTCAGGGGTACCCAGCACTGACAGGGGTTGCCCCCAGGCCCATGTCCACCCCATGGCCGCCATCGTGAAAGCCGGGGCTGTGTGCAGGCACTCCCCAGAGGGGCCTCCACAGCTGAGCTGCGGGCCTGTCAGAAGAGACCCGAGACCCTCAGTCCCAAGAATGTTCAGCTGTCCCACAGCTCGGGGGACAAGGCATCGGGCATTACGTGTGGGCCAAGCCACAGACAGAGAGCCCTGGCCAAGTGGACTCACTTCCTGGCACCAAGGGGCCTGGGCCCCAAGCCCCTGCCCCAGGCCTACCCAGCAGCTGACTCTGCTTAGGGCCAGCCCTGTCCAGTGAGCCTGGGGTAGGGCACTCACTGCTGTGCCTGTCATCGGCCGTCTCTGAGGAATGAGCGCTCAGGAAGCTGGTGCACGGCCCCCAGGTGCTCTCCCACCAGCAGGCGGCCAGCATCTCTCCCAGTAGCCCCCACCAAGCCCCACAACCCTCCCTCCCTTCTGAGAAGTCAGCCAAGCCCAGACAGCAATGCCCCCTCGTGCCCCAAGGGGAGGGTCACCCACCAGAGGGCTGGCCATCTCCTCCCTGCCCTGCCCCAGCAGGCAGCCACTCTGCCATGCAGGACTGAGACCATCCTCCCATGCAGGGCCACAGGCTACTCACCACACCACAACAGAGAAGCCCTGGTGGCACCAGCATCATGGGCCAGGACAAGCCCAGCCCCTGCCCCTGCAACACCACCCAAGGTGCACAGCTCTCCCAGCCCAGACTAGACCCGCAGGCCTGGCTCCCTGGAGATGGCACAAGGGGGCAGCAAGTGGGGCATGAGGTGACCTGAGGGACAGGCACACTCGGAGCCCAGGGTGTGGGCAGTCCCTGGGCCACCTCCCAGCTGGGCCCAGCCTGCCTTGTCTTAGCACTGGCCCACGGGACGGGCCACGGGTCAGGCCCACAGGCTCCTCACCTCTTAAATGGAAGCATGACCCCCTGCCAGAGGGTGGTAAAAAACAAACAAGGGGGAGTAGGGCACTGTGCCCCCCGGGATGTGCGGGTGCTCGTGCCACCCTGCCATCCTGGCTCACCTGCACACACGTGCAGCTGGCAGACCTCCCCAGCTAGCCCCGGAGCAGAGGCACGCTCAAGCCCTGTAGGTCCCTCAGCCCCGCACTGCTCCGCACTGCTCTTCCTGCAGAGAGGCTCACCTGCCCGCCAGGCCCCCGACCAGGGCCCACCCACCTCCTGGCAGCCTTGTTTTAAAATTCCTCAGTTCCACCCCCAAGTCCTTGCACGGGAGCTTGAGGCCCCTCACCCAGACCCCTCCTAACAGAGACCACGGCTCTCGGCTCTGACGGCCACTCCCCACACTCACCCCTCCAGCCTGCCCCTGCTCCAGGCCTCTGGGCTGTGCGAAGCACCTGCTGGGGGCGCAGTCTGGACCAGCTAACCTACCCAAAGGCAGGGACCCTCCTGAGAAGTGCCCAGCCACAGGAGGGAGCCGGCCAGGAGCAGCAAGCAGGCTGGGGTACAGGGAAGCCCAGCCACCCCTGAGCCTACCTGGTAATGTGTCGGCCCACTCCAGCAGTGGCTGGATGCGATTCTACCACAAGGGACGCCTCCCTGCCCTCCCCTTGAGCATCTGTGAGTGGGTGTCACACACCTCTACTCTGCAGCCCGGCCACTGACCCCACCCCCAAGTGGCTGGCAGCAGTTCTGGGAGCTAAAGTCCAGGTGCCCTGGCCACTCCAGGGCGTTCCAACTGTGTTCCTGCCACTTCCTCCCACTGCCACACCTTGCACGCTCTCCCCACTCCAGGAAACCCCCCTCACCACCCCAGGTCCTCCACGCTCCCCACGCCCCTCTGCCAGAGCACCCGTCGCCACTGCGCGGAGGGTACTGCACTAGCACGGTTCCCCTCTCTGCCCCCGCGTCTGGCCACAGCACATGCTAGAGGAGCGTGATGGAGATGATGGAGATGATGGAGATGACGGAGGGAGGCAGGAGAGAGGGAGGCTCAGACCAATCTCTCTGGCCAGATTCCTGGCTCTTAAGACAGAAGCCCAGGGCATGGGATGGAGGAACGAGACCATGCATGCCCAGAGAGGGCAAGAAGTGGGCAGAGCTGGGCCGCGGCGGCCGCGGCTGACCTGGGAGGGGGTGGTCACGCTGATCTCAGGGACAAACGTGTCCTCAAACAGGCTGAGGATCTGCTCCTGCTTGACCTCCTTGGACGGGGTGTGTTTGGGAGGCGGAGGGACTGGTGGGCCTTTCCGGAGCTGTGGGTCGGGGGCGGGTGAGGGGGCCACACAGGGAGCGCGGGTCAGGGAAGACAGACAGAGACAAAGCCACGGTTAGTCACACCCCAGGCCACGGCCCCACCCAGGCCACTGAGGAGGGAGCAGATGAAGAGTCGCTTCCCCCAGACACAGACACCAGGACCAAGGCAACCCGGGAGGAGACCGAGGCAGGGGTCCAGAACCCAGATCCCCCGTGCAGAGAGAGGAGAAAGGGGAGGAGAGGAGAGAAGTGAAGGGGGAAAGAAGGGAGGGAGGAGAGGCCCCTGGCTGCCTCCCGGCCCACTGCAGGATGCCGTGGCTCCCACCCCCTGTGGGGAAAGAGTCCCCAGTCAGCCGGGCCCAGCCTCCCCTGCCCACCGCTGCCCTCCCTGCAGGCCCTCTCTCTAGCCCCAGCCCAGCTCTGCCGCAGCCTGTCCCTGTGGACCCGGCATGGAGCCACACCCCTGCCCGCCAAGTGTGGCTTCCTCGAGTGTCAGAGGCGGGTAATGACAGTGTCCAGTGTCGGCCTCACAGGGTGGTTGTGGGGATTCAGGGAATGAAAACAGAAGGGCTGGCACCGTGTCCAGCCCAGAGGAAGCGCTGTTCGGAGCGGGGTCCCGTCCCTGCCCTCGGGATGGCTATCCTAACCACTGCGGGACGAGAGAGCGGCTGCCAGGAGCCACGCTGGGAGGACGCCACCTGCAGGCTCAGGGCAGGTCTGCTCCTAGGGCCCCCGCAGAAACCTGGAGGACCTGGGGGGCTGGCAGGGGTCCCGAAGCCCAGGGCCTGTGCCCCCAGCCACCCCACACTCCCCTCCAAGCCCATCCTATTTCTGTCCCTTTACGCGTCCCGCACGGCCACCTGGTTGGGCTCCTCCCTCAGCCCCCTGCAAGAGAGAAGGCCAGGAAGAGGGATGGCGGCCACCTCCGGAGAGGCTGGTGCCCTGGGAGCTGAGGGCCCAGAGCCTCTGTCCCGGGAGGAAAGGAAGATGGACAGAGTCGAAGGCCAGGGAAGGAGGGGAGGGGAGGGAAGGGTGCTACAGTGGAGGGGCCGCTTGGGGAGGGGACACGGTCACAGATGCCGCCCTCCCATCCCCCACCCTCCAACGCAGGCCAGGGCCACAGAGCGAGCCTGGGGGGGGCAGCGCCCAAGAAGACCGAGGTCCAGGCCCACAGCCCGCTCGGCAAAGCTTCCAGCTCCAAACCCACCAGGCCCAGGCCCGGGAGGGGACAGAGGAGCAGGAGGGAGAAGGGATGACAGCTGAGCAGGAGGAGGAGGAAGGCGGGGACAGACCCGAGACACTGCGCCTACCTGAGACGGGGACTTGGGGAGGGCAGCCCCAGGGGCAGCCCCGCCAGCAGGCTCTGGCTCGTGGTTGACTCTGATCTCGGGGGTGGCGGCAGGGGAGCCATCGGGCGGAGGCGAGGGACTCTTGTTTCCTTTCGCAGGGGCATTGTCACTGTGGAGGCAGGACGAGAAAGGGAGCCGGTGTAGGGAGAGCACGGTGAGAGGGGCGAGTGCCCACGCGTGGACGCCCGGGCGCTAGAGTGGGGAGCTGTGTGGACGTGTGTGCGTGGTGCCCCAGGGCCCCCCGTGTGGAACTCTGCACGCGTGCATGTGCGTGGCCTGTGGGCCCACGTGTGAAACTACATGCTTGTGTGTGTGAGAGAGAGAATGGGTGGGAATGTCAGGACCGGGGTTGTGGGCCTTCAGAGTGGGGGCCTGCCCTGGGGACAGTGACGGCACAAGGTGCGACTCTGGGCTGGAGGTCTGTGGTCCCCAGGGATGTAGGCAGGTCCCTAGGAACCACCTGCCACGGAGGCCAGGCCAGCTGCCCCGCAGGCTCCCTGGGGCTCTCCCCTGGCCCACGCCAAAGGGCTCGAGACCCACAACACGAGAAAGCCAGACTTCCCAGGTACAGGGAGTCCTCCAGGCAGCGATTCCGCCCCTCTGCGGGGGGCCGACCCCCTGGCCTGCCCTCAGGGCTCCCCGCAGCCCTGTCACACCCTGACACTCAGCCAGCACGCCTCCTGTCCACACGGCCAGTAAAGCACCGAAGCCTCTGGAGAACACAGGCAGGGCCTGGGTGACAAAGAGTGGCACCTTCGTGGCAGGGGAGCGGGCAGCCAGGGACGGAGGGGCGAGGCCCCCAAGCGCAGCGCCCGGTCCTGGACCCGACGGGGCAGGCGGTGTGACGGTGCGCCCAGCCGGCGCGGAGGGCGAGGAGGGCTCCTGCGTCAGCGCTTGCGGAGGCTCAGGGGCAGGCAGCACGGCCCACCGCACAGCCACTAGCCAGGGGGCGGGGACGGAAATGTAAATTACTGTGAATTTAATTTAGATGAAAAGTTCAGCTGCTCAGTCACTCTGGCCACGTGTCAAGTGCTCAATAGCCACATGAGGTGACAGGCTGCTGCACTGGACACGTGGGTCTAGAAGGACACAGCAGAAACCAGCCATGGAGTGACCCGGGGTGATAACAGGACGATGTGAGAGACACTGCTGGTACTGTCTTCCTTTTCTGAACCTGTGTTTCATGGGAATGCGTTTGCCTCCTTAAAGAAAGCATGTAAGTTACACGTATGTACACACACACGTTTTAGACCCAAAAACCCCACCATGCTGCAGCATCCGCTCCCTGAGCCCCCTCGAGCCGCCTTCCTCGCTGCACTCTCCCCAGCAGGCCCTGCCGGCGTGGCCGCCCAGGGCTGGCCACGCGCTGGCCCAGGGGAACGTGCCACGCGAAGCCAGGGCGATCAGGCAAACTGGCTGCCCTGCGCCACCACCTCCCTCCCTCCCAACACACACAACACAGCACAGGCAGCCCTGCCCGGCAGCACCACACGCAAGGCGGGTTATGGGTTAGTGGCGCCCTGGGCGCAGGGCACAGGGCGCAAGGCGCATGCACAGGGCCAGCCGGGGTGCTGGCCTCTGCGCCGCAACGCAGGACGCACTGCAATACCTGTTCTTCTTTCTACGCAGCCGGGAGAACAGTTTAGTTTTCTTTCTGTGGGGACGGATGGGATGCGGAGGCCTTCATTTTGGGGAAAAGCCAGATGCAGGGCTGGCCTGTCCCCTTTCCTCTTTGCCAGTCTCCCTGCTCAGAGGGCAAAGGGTCAACAGCCTCCCCACCGCGCTGCGAAGAGGGCCTGGGCCTGCCCTGGCTGGCCTCCGCACACAGCCAGGTGCCAAGTGGCACTGACAGAGCCTGGCGAGCTACCGGAGGCTCAGACGGGCAGGTCCTCCCTGTCCGTGGTCCCAGTGCCCAAGGGCTCCGGGTACACCCAGAGTGCCAGGAGGGGTCCACGGACCAGTGCGGGCCGCTTTGGTGGGAAGGAGGCTCACCAGCCTCCACTCCTGCTGCTTCCCGAGGGGAGGCTCCGGACTGCCCAGGGCAGCCCCACTCACAGCCAAGCCCCCTCCTCTGCCCCACTCTCCTCCCCCGCTGGACAGCTGTCCCCACCTGTGGCCTTTATTCACTCCCTCCCCCCAGCTCCCCGCCCCGGCCTCAGGGCACCTATTTTATGTTCAGGGAAGGAAGGGGGCAGTGGCATCCGTGAATACCTTCTCAGGCCTGCACAAGACCTCCATTACCCCACGAAGCAGTTTTACGGAGGCCCGGTCAGTGCCGTCTGTGCTCTGCTTTGACACACCTGTGTGTGCACACACTCTCGCAACGCTCGCACACCGGTACGCCCCTCACACGCACACGCGCGCAAGAGAGGAGGGGACACCCCAGTCCCGCTGCTGTCCCTGAGCCACAGCCAGAGGAAGAGGCATTCCCCCCTTCTCGGGGTTCCTCTCAGGAAACAGGGATCTCCCTGGCACCCAGTCTCCCAGGCGCTGCAGCTGAGGACAGGCACCAGGACAGCCACTGTCCAGGGACTCGGGCTTTCCCAAGAGCCGCCTCCCTGCTCCGAAGAGGATGCTCGCTCTCAAGAAGGCCGCACACCCAGGAATCATTCAGTCCTGCTGCCCCACCCCAAAACCAAGCAGGCGGCGCCACCTCTGCCCTGACTGCTCCTGCCCCACAAACGAGGGGGTCGTGTGCCAGGCTCGGACCTGCAGACTCTTCGAGGGTGCTCCCTCCTCGATGGAACACAACCAGAAGAGTGAGGACATCCAAGGACAGAGACCTGCCCTCACCTGATTCCCTGAGCACAGGGAGGCCAAGCCAGGAAGGTCCCCAGACCCCCAGGGCCAAACCCATGGGGGACCCAGGACACCAACAGTGGGGTCACAGGCAGGAGCCGCCCGCCGTGCAGAGGCAGTGTGCGCCAGGGCTCCCACACGCCCAGGGCGGCGCGGCGGGGCGGGGCTCACACACCTGGGCTGGGCCTTGACCGTGAAGGTGTTGCTGCCGTGCTGCTTCTCCAGGCCGACCAGCACGTCGTTGAGGCTCTGGTTGAGCTGCAGGAGGGACAAGGAGGTGGGGGCTCCAGGGCCACCAAACAGACCCGCATCCCCAAAACACCTCTGCTCCACACCTCCCTCCTCCCCAGTCCCTGATGCTGCCCAGAACAAACTCCTCTTCCCCCACCAGTGAGAGCTGGAACCAGCACACCAAACCCAGACAGACCAAAGTGGACTGCGTTACTAATACCTGTCATTTCTGGTGGCCATCTTTTCTCCTTCTTCTACTTGTAGGGCTATCCTAAACCACATACAGCTTGTACTGTTTTACATATTTTTCTTAAAAACTGTTTCTACAGATTGTTAATCTAATTGTTAAGGTCATTTTGCCAAGATGCTTTCAGATCACACTACAAATTCCATAGATTTCACTGAAAGAACAGGCAAGAGAGGAGGTTTATGCCTGGCACATGGTGATTCTCATTACTGAGAATGTTTCCTTCTTTGATTTGGCCACTAGGAAGCTCAGAGCTGAATTTTCCTCCCACTTATAAACAATTGTGCCCTGTGGCATATATTTCCATGGACTAACTTTACATAAATGTTTCCTTCCCTAAAATACCTGTTTTTTAAACTTTTTATAAGTCGTCCCAAATCTCTGAAGGGAAGGAAAGAAAGTAGGAAGGTAAGAGAAGGCCTACTAGGCAGGAACCATACTCAGGGATGTGAGTACAGAGATGCCCCAAGATGGTTTTCCTCCTCCAGCCCTGGGCTTGGAATCTACCATCATCACTTCCTTCCTCTGGGCCCAAGAGAAAAAGTCAGACCCACCCACTGAGCAGATTGGGTGAGCCGCTGACACTGGGTTTCTCCAACAGCATTTGGGGGCGCTTCCAATACCAGGTTTCTCAAACTGCAAAGTTAAACAACTTTGCGTTTTAACTGCCAGGTAAGATGAAAACAACACAACACAGGAATGCAAGCTGACCAGACCAGACTCCTTCTTCTACCAGATTCTGGCAGATGAAGCTGGCCTATTTCAATGTCTTAAGAAACACAGGACAAAAAATTAAAAATTGATAAAATTTTAGTAATCCATTTTTTATTTTTCTACAAATTGGGAAACTGCTACCATTTTCTCCCACTGAGCTCCCTGGGCCGAGGTTGCTTGAGAACTCATTTACTGTCTGAGAGTGGCTGGTCTGCATTCCCCAACCTGTCCGTCCAGGTAAGAACAGGACTGGGCATGGGGAGGGGGCCAAGGCTGGACCCAGGGACGCACTCTCAGCCTCCCCAGCATGCCCAGCACCTCCCACTGGGCCTGGGCACTAGTGTAGGGCCCCCGCGGCAGGTGTTAGTCAGCTCCTCACCAGTGTGTCCTGAACCCCAGCAGAGGGGGAGCTCAGGCCACCACTTCTGTGCCTCTGACTCCGACCCTTGGCCAGGGTGGAGTGTGGCCCCCAGAGGGGTCACCAGGGCCTACCTTACTCATCTCCTTGTGGAAGTTTTCCTCCAGACCGGCAATGCTCTGAAATGTGTTGACATAGAAACCTACGCGGCTGCAGGAGGCAGGGAAGGAGGGCCAGGTGAGCAGGGCAGAGCAGGCCCCCCAGAAACACACACACCCACATCAGAGACACAAACGCTGAGAGGTGCAGGCTGGGTACTCCGGGCACGCCCTCGGGCACCTCCCGGCCCTCACCTGTTCCACAGGGAAGGCAGCTCCTCCTGCAGATCCACGTTCATCTCCTCAAACACCTTCTGGGCTTTGACGAGCTCCTCCTCCGCCTGGGGGCAGGATGAGTCATTCCCCTCTGCTGGGGGCTACCCCTGCCAGCCCAGCCCAGGCCCACCTGACCCCCTCCTGGACCAGGGCTGGGGCAAGACAGAGGCTGGGCTGGACCTGTGGCACCTCCCACTGCAGCCCCTCAGGGCCCGCAGCCAGGCCCAGGGAAGGAGCAGCCGCCCCACACCAAGAACCCCAAAGGGAGAACGGAGAACCGCAGCGCTGGGAGTGGGGCGAGCGTGAGCAGCGCACAGCACGCAGGAGCTAGCCGGGCCTGAGGGCTGGGGCACAGGAAGGGCACAGGGCAGACCACACAGGCCCGGCCGGAGGGGACCTGCTCACTCCCAAGTGGACCCCCCAGGCTGAGGGCCCCCGCTGCTGCTGCCTCCCCTCCTACCCGCGCTCCTTCCCCTTTCCGAGGGCCAGTTGCTGCTCAGCACCGCCACCAGCCTTCATGTCGCCTCCCTGGGGCAGTCCTTCCCATCAAGCCCTCTCCTGTGACCTGCATGCGCCCCCCAGGCAGAGGTCACAGGCAGCCATTCAGGCATCTCTAGGAATGGCGGGGCGGGGGGCAAGAGATGGACGTGGCTGCCCACGTTCCCACGCCCTCGCTGGAGCCGACTGCGCCGGGAGCTGCCGCCGGGCGGTGGCGCTAATGCCCCGTCGCACAGCCCGAGTGACCGCGAGGCGGCGGCTGAGTCACAGACCTGGCCAGCTTGGGGAAGGGGCTCTGCTGCTCGCCCTGGAGGGCGCTGCCGCTGCCGGGGAGAGTGACTCAGGGGGGACTTGGATTCAGGGTCTGAGTCACAGCCCAGGAACGTGGCGGCCCCACCCAGGGGAGCACTTCCCGCCAGTAGCCTCACGTTCTCAGGCTGCACTGGGGCCTCTGGCAAAGGCAGCCAGCTGGCCGGAAGGCCACTTAGCCACAAAGCACACGATTTCTCTGGCCCAGCCAGCTGCCCCACCCGGCTTCAGGCACCAGCCCCAGTCAGCCCCTAGCCTCGCCCTGCCCCGGCCCTCCCTGCGCAGCTCTGCCCATAATTACCCCAGGGACTAGCTAGAGT
This sequence comes from Indri indri, assembly GCA_004363605.1. Taxonomy (NCBI): domain Eukaryota; kingdom Metazoa; phylum Chordata; class Mammalia; order Primates; family Indriidae; genus Indri; species Indri indri. Next base: position 22,965 of record RJWJ010010988.1, on the reverse strand, counting down.
GGGCGTGGGCTCCTTGCCTGACCTTTCAGAATCTAATACAAATTTGAAGGTGGAATAAGAAAAAAATAAATGTCTAGAGCATCTAAACATGCATGCCTCTCTTGAGACGGATCCAGTCGCAGGGGTCTGGGCACAGTCACACCAAGGCCAGGTTGAGAACACAGATCCTCCCCACCCCTCAGGGCCACCCCTGCCTTTCGTCCCACTGCCTGGCAGGGGCTGCCAAGGATGGACTGTGGAACCCACAAAATCAGTGACTCCCACCGTCACGGCGCAGGCCCTGCACTATCAACCGTGCACACCTCCCACCCTCAACACCCAAGGGTCTTCTTCAAGTGCCACATTCCCCAGTTCCTGTACCCTCTAGGGCCACCTCTCCATGGGATGGAGCCACCCCGACCCACTGAACCTGACTCCCCATGTGAGTGAGCTGAGGACAGCGGTGTTGGTGGCGCAGCAGCTCGTCTGGGGAGCACATCTCTGCACCAGGCCGTGCCCACAGGGCCCAGCAATGCTGCGTAGAACTAGGGGGTGGTTCCCTTCCAGAGTTCCTGGAAGTCAGGGCCTGTATCTTTTATCCCCTTTGGGTCACATCCCTCATACTCTGGCTCTTTAAGAAGCACCTGGGAGTGGCAGGGAGCGAGGAAGAACTGTCCCCTGGGGGGAGGGCTCGCAGCCCCCACGGCTCCACTGCACGCCCACAGGCAGGAAGAGCAGAGCCATGCGGGCCCAGGGTCCTGCAGGCAGGTTTCGCGGGCTGTGGCAAGTGTGGAGAGCAGCTCAGAACTAGATCAGGGGACAGGTGGTGCCGGTCGGCTCCCCCAAGCGCAGCCTCGAGAGAATGCATTGTCTCCCCTAAGTCAAGTCCACCAGCAGGGCATCCCAGGGCCCCGAGTGCCCCAGCTCACAGCCAGCCAGCCACGGGTAACTCCAAAGGCTCTCCAGCTTCCAGCAGGCGTGAGGCGGGGTGGGGACAAAGAGGATGTGCTCAAGTAAAAACGGGATACAAATGGAAAAGCCAATTTGGCTGAAAGGTGAAACATCTGCAGTCCAGCAGCCACAGACTGCGATCACATGCCTTACTCTCTCCTGCTGCTCCCCCAGGGGGAGCGCTGGGGACCTCCCAGCAGGAACCCCAACCACACCCATCCCAGGAGCCAAAAGCAGTGGGCAGGCCCCATCCCAGGCCCCATGGCCTACCAGGGGCTTCTGCCACCCAAAGTCTCCCAGCTGTTTTAGGGGAAGTTATTCAGAAACTCTGGCTCTGGATCACTGGCCCCGTTCCCCCTTCCAGCCCAAGTCCTGAACTGACAGGCAAGGGCCCACCCACCCAGCCCCTCACTCTTCCTCCAGGCCTATGGAAGCCCCCCAGCCATCTCCCCCAGTCCCTGGAGAGCCAGGGTCACCTCGACCCCAGGATGAGGCTGCCAACACTCAGTGCCTCCAAAAACAGCCCATGGCCTCAGCCTAAAAGAAATCAGGCATTGAGTCAGGTAGGAAATCGGGCAGCAAGCCACACTGAGCCCAGAGCTCTCCACATTGTAGGGCTCAATACATGTGGGTTGAAGATGATGAAATCAAGAGGTGGCCCAGAAAAAATGGGGCAGCTGCCCAGAGAGAAACCCAACCTCCCAGTCCCCTATCACCCGTCGCCACCACACCCCCTACCGTGGGAATACGAAGGGGTGCGAGAGTTTCGTACAGGCTGTGCCTCAGCCTGTGCCACGTTGACCTGAAATGTGCCTCGGTTTCACTGGAGAGAAAACCATGTGGCCCACCTCGCACAGGGCAGTGCATCCAGGGTCCCTGGCCACACTGGCCCATTCCAAGGACAAGGGGCTGAGAAGAGTAAAGTATCCACTGCCACAGTACAGGGATGGCCCAGGAGTTTTGTATAAGGAGCCTCCTCCAGGAAGCCCCCCAGGACCACTATGGTGCTGAGCACTTGCCTTCCATGAAACTCCCAAAGGGCCAACCCTCCAGGCCTCAGCAGCCCAGCCAGACACGAAAGCCCTCCCGGTGTCCCCTCTGGAGTCACCACAGGGGCCCACAGGTCCCAGGCCAGCTGTCGCAGGGACCAGCACCTGGAGCCCAGCCAGGGGGCAGGATAATAACCCAGAGGCTTGAGTCAGGAGAGCCCCGACTCTGCCCCAACCAGCTCTGGGACCCTGGGAGGAGACTGTGCCTCTCTGGGCAGGTTTGTCTGCTCAGTAAATTCAGGATAACCTTGGAATGCTTGTAAGGCTTAAAGGACAGCACATGCCAGGGGAGAGGAGGCCTAATGACCACCTCCCCCACAGTAGCCTTCCCAGAGAACATACAGCTGGAAGGTGTCCCTGGGTTCCTGGAGGAGTCTCAGTGAACAACCACAGACCCAGGCACTGAGGGGGTAGACCCGGGCGCCCCACCAGGTCTCCCAGAGCTCCTCAGCTGCTCTCTGCCCACACATTTGACCTCAGGTCTCCCCTGAAGCAGGACTCTCCCAGCAGAGGCCTTTGAAAACGCTCTGCCCGTTGCAGCTCTGCCACTGCCACTCAGAGCCGTGCTCAGACGCCAGCCCTGCATCCCTGGCCCAGGGCGAGAGGACAGGACAACAGACTGGAAGGCACCAGCGCGTGCAAGGTTAGAAGCCAGTGTCACCTGATTTCGGAGCAGGTTAGTTTGAGCTACGAGATGAGCCTGCAGTTTGCCTTGGCACCACTGGGGGGCGGCTTTCTCAAGCAGCGAGACAGGCTGGGGTGGGGAGGGGCCAAGGGAGGGAGAGTGGAGAGACGGGAGGGGGGGAGAGAGAAACAGAGACACAGATATTAAACACCACGTCCACGCTCCCCAAACACAGTGACAGCCGAGCCAGCCACCCTCCAGGGGGCCGCCCGCAGCAGGTGGAGGCCCCTGAGGCTAAGAGAAGCAGAGCCCAAGGGCACGGAGGGGACTCCAGCTGCAGAGGAGGTGAAGGGCAAGAGTGTTAGCAAGGCAGAGGGCTCGGCAGGGCGGCAGGGCAGTCGCCCAGGGCGCAGGGGGCCGCTCTCAGCCCCTCGCCGTGTGGGGAGCGTGGCCAACCCTGCGCCCACCGGCCTGCTCCAGCCCAGGCAGGGCCACATCGGATCCTGTGACAGAATTCCACTCGGAGCACGCCAGGCAGGGCGGCGCCGTTCCAGGGAAACCCAAGCCAGGCCTACCCTCATGCTGGAAAGTGGCCTCGGGTGGGGCCCGGTGGCGGGGAGGGACCAGAAGTGAACGTGAGCCCCACCCAGGTGCCCACAGGGCCTTTCACTCATGGCCTGGCCAGCACCGTCCCCAAGCCCCACTCGGCGACCTGCACTAGGCAGAAGAAGGCTCCACCCACGGACACCGGCCTCCCTCCTCCCGTCCCTGCAGGCTCTTCCCGCCGTCCTTCGGCCCTCACCTTGGCGATTTTGGCTTCATCCTTCTTTTTAGCAGTTTGAAGAGACTCGAAATGGTGCCGGGCACTGTCGTAGTCCACCAGCTTGCGCCCCCGCTTGGCGATGCGTGACTGGGGGACAGACGGAGGAGGGGGCTGAACAGGACCTGGCGCCCATGCCCGGGCTGAGCCAGGCGGGCCCAGAGAAGCCAGTCGTGGGCCAGGCCTGCACGGCCCTGGAGGCCCAGGCAGTATCCACAAGCCCGTCTAGGCCACGCTCGAGCCCTTGCTGCTCGAACTCTTCTGGTGACGAAGAACTCACCCCTCAAGGCAGCCCACCCCACTCTCGAACCATTTCCTTGCAACGTGAACCCACTCGTAAGTTCCCACCAGACAGTACTGCGTCACCCCAGTCCCTTCCTTAGCCTGGCCCTGAGCTCCTTAAAGACGCTGCCTGGGCCCTGGCTTCTCTCCAGAGCCACCACCATCAGCCTTGGGGAGCATGAGCAGTCTGCACTGGGTGGCCCCTGGAGCCAGCATGAGCGTGACACCCCCACCCCACTCTCCCCAGCTCCAGCAAGACGGTGGTGGCCCTCCCAGGCTCCAGACACCTGTGCTTCCATGGACGCATCGCCCGGGGGCCGTTCACCTCAGTAGAGACCATGGCATGACGACAACTCCTAGCATGTACCCAGGCCCAGCAGAGACAGCGGGCTATGTGAACACACACAACCACACAAATACACCCAGACACACAGACCCAGTAACAGATGACACCCACGACTATGCACACACACCCTTCCAAGCACATACAGCAAAAACTCAGGGGACCTGCAGACACACACATGCCTGGGCCTTACACACCCACACACTCATTTGATCACTCCCCAGCAACATGGCCACACACACCACACACATACACACCCACAGCCCTGAGACCCAAAGGTACAGGAAGGCCCAAGCCTGGGGTGGCAAGGGGCAGTGGGCAGCTGCAGGGGGAGCAGCCCTGGAGGGAGGAGATGGCAAGCAGGGGCCTCCAGCCTCCGGGACAGTCGCCTCAGTGCCTGAGCCAGCCTGTGCCACATGCCGGGCCCTCTCCAGCTCCCCTCCGCCGGCTGCCAGGCCAGAGCAGGCAGATTCGCAGAGGGCCTCTCACCTTGATGTCAGGGAACTGGCCCAGGTACGTGTCCATGGTCAGCAGCGCCTGGTCCACCAGCTTCTGGTGGTAATCCATCCACAGCAGGTCGTTGTTCTGAAACAGGCAAGGGCTCGGAGCGTGCCACCAGGGAAGCTAGGCCACACCCGGCCCCCAGCGCTCACCTCCCAGGACCTGTAGGTCAGCCCCAGCCCCATCGCTTTGCAGCTTGGTGGCTTCTCAGAGCCTCAGTTTCCTGTAAAATGGGGGCAACAATTCCTGCCCTAGAGCCTCTCGTGGGATGACCGTGGGGGTCAGATGTCCTGAGACTGTGGCCAGCCAGGGAGGCTTTGCGAGCCATGAGCCAGAACACACAGGGGAGGGCCGGCCACAGTCGTGATCTGACTTGCCTTGGTGTGAGGGCATGTGAGAAGACCCTCAGAGAGGGAAAGCAACTTGCCCAAGGGCACACAGCATTTAAGTGCCAGATGGCTTGTCCCACAGGGTGAGGAAGGATGGGACAGGACCTGAGGCCACAGGGCCCACTGGGAGGGGCCTGGGCCACCTGCCCCATGCTCACCTCTGCGATCTTGTTTGCCTCATCCCTGCCAGGCCAGTCGGGCTCATACACCTCCTGCAGACACTCGTTCAGCTTCTTGGAGGCCTCGTGCATGGCTGTGGGCACAGAGGAGGCACGTGGGCCTCCCATTGACAGCCCCCGCCCGGCCACCGCAGACCTGGCCCACAACTCTGCACCCACCCGCCCCACGCGGGCCAGGCCTGCCCGGCCTGCCCCTTACCTTTGACGGAGGCCAGGTAAGTCCGGAGATCCTTCTGCAGCCGGGTACCCTCAGTCTGCAAAGAGAAAGACAAGGGCCAGGTCAGGGCCTGGGGGCACACCAATCCCTGACCCTCTCCTCCCTACCACTCCCGCATGGGCAACCCGGTGCTCCTCTGACAGCAGCCACCGGTCAGCCGCCCTCTCAACAGGCTGGCGCCAAGTGCACCTCCAAGGACAGCAGCTATGGCCTCTTGGCCACAAACTCAAGCCGAGCAGCAGGAAGCTCCTAGCACCATCCCCACCTCACAGACCCTATGCCCACGGGGATATTCACCCCGCATTCGTCAGCACCTGCCCTCTTCCAGAAGCACCCTCAGCCCTGGAAGGACGGCAGGAAGACAGGGTGCCCTGCCCCCGGAGGGTGCACTGGGGGCATGGCTGAACGAGGCACACGCAGCCCAGCACACATGTGCAGCAGGACTGGCACCTCGACCTGCCCTCAGACCACCGTGGACAAGTGACCACAGGGCCCGGGCCAGCTGGGGCTGGTGGCCGCCAGGCACCTTGTTCCACAAGATCAGGTGGTATCCAAGAATGGAGGGCTCCCATTGCATCAAACCACGGAAGGAGGGACAAGGGTGGGGGGCCTTTACAGGGAGAGTGGCCCCCAGGGGCTTCCTGTGATGGCAGGACCAGCAGAGAGGGTAGAATCGTGGGCCAGCCCTCAAGTCCCTCTGGGCTGTCAATATCAGAGAGGGCAGGAGCCAAGAAAGCTGAACTGCAGATGTGAGGTGGGCTGAACGACAGATGAGGCCAGTGATGAGGTCTGGGACCCCGCAGTGAGATGCTGAAGTTGCCAGAAGCTGTGGGAAGAAAGGCGGCAGCACACACAGGCTTTGGGGCCATGCAGACCTGGCTCTACCCCTTAGTGGACATGCAGCCCTAAGCCTCTCTGAGCCTCAGCCCCCACCAGCTGGCACGAACGATCCCTGCCTGGCTGTCCACAGGTGCTCAGGGGGACAGCTTCAGTGAGCCAGCCCCAGAGGCTTGTCGCCAGCCACAGGAGATGGGCCACATGCTGAGGACAGGCATGTGGGGCAGGGAGGGGCCTCAGGAGAGTGCAGCAGTCGGGATGACCTGCGTAGGCAAGGACGCCCCGCTGGCCTCCCCAGCCTGCCGCTGGAGGGTGGGTTAGGGAGACGCAGACCCAGCAGCTGGCCATGGTCCTGGGAGCCCCAGCCCCCTGCAGAGCTCCGGCCCGGCCAGCTCTGTGCTTCCACAGGAGCCGGAAGGTGGTCCCCACCTGTGCAGGTCAGTCTCCAGGTGAGGGCAAGCAGGGACCCGTCCACCTTCACAGGCTCAACCCCGGCACCCTCAAAGCTCTCCTGTCCCCCCAAATAGGTCCCCCTCCTCAGCCAGAGCCTGCTCTTCCTCCCCTGGTACCCACCCTGGGGCCAGCACCTCGAGGAAGGGAGTAGGTCAGGGACTCGCCCAGAGTCACGCAGAGGCTGGGGGAGCTGGTGAGACCCTCCACGGCCTGGGCGCTCAGGCCACAGGGATTGAGCGTGTCATGGGTAGCAATGTGGCCCCCCAGAACCCACAGATGTGCGATTTCTTATGATGATGAGTGCTTCCGCGTGACCACAGAGACAGCCAACAGGAGGGTGAAGAGCAGCACGTGAGACGCTGTATAATTTAACAGAGGGGGGAGTGAAGGAAAAACCCTTTCTGAACCCCTTCTGTTGGGCACGGAGTACAGTATATACCCCTGGCCAATCATTCCTATGAACGCCAAGGTTTGAGGCTCACTGCTGCAAGATTAAGAGAAGAAACAAAAGGCCAATCACAAGCATTCAGACCTCTCTGGAATCCCGGGGGCTGAGACACATGCCCTCAGGGACTGAGGGATGAGGGAGGGTCCGTCCCACTCCCGACAGGGCCTCCCTAACTGTAAGGGTCGCGTGCTTTGTTGGCTGAGATGAGCACCGAGCTGCGTGCGTGATGTGACACCGCAGAATCCTCCTGCCCCAGCTTCTTTCCCTGACAAGTCTTCATCGTCCCAGTCACACCTCTCCCCCACATGCGCCCCAAGCCAGGGGCCCCAGCGGGTGGGTGCTGCGCTCGCCTGGGCTTCAGGCCGTGCCAGGGTCCCTTATGCTCCCCAAACAAGGCTGGGCTGTGAGCGGGCACGTGGCGCACAGATGTGCAGGCGGCAGGGAGCTCTGCCCGCCTGTGCCACTGCAGCTGGCTCGCCAGGCTCCCGCTGGGGCCACCCACTGCCCCCTGCAGGGCAGCGCAGAGCGGTGTGTGTTTGCTTCCAAGTGGCTCCCTCAGCCCCCTAAGCAGGGTATCTGAGAAACAATTCCCTGGCGGTTCCTGGGGTTCTAATCATACTCCTGGAAGAACCCAGCTAAGGGAACAGAAAATTCTGGGGCCACTGCCCACTCGGCCTGTCTCCCAGCTCCGGGACTCCGGAGGCAGTACAGGCCTGGTGCAACTCCGGTGGTGCAGCAGCCAGCACCCTCCCACCCCTGCTGCACCTGCCCCCATGCCAGCCCCCGCCGGCGGCCTGAAGACCCAAGTCCCCGTCTTCCCAGTGGGTCTAGGATGCAGCGATGCCCCTCTGGCTCCAGCCCTGGCTCTGGCAGCTTTGCAGGGCAGCCTACATTGGGGAATCTATCTTCACCCAACAGCCAGGGATGCTCACTTTGAGCAGAGACCTGGCTGGGCCTGGAGACAAGAAGGAATCAGACCATCCCAACTCAGTGACAGACAAACAGCAATGATAAACCCTGAGGTCAGGAAAGCTTCAGGTGGCCCCTAGGAGGAAGAGCCTGGACGACCTGGGACACCCGGGATGGCTTTTAGGAGTTCCCGAGCTGGGTTTGCAGCACTCTGGGGGTGCAGGAGGGGCCGAGTGAGCTCCCCAGGGTCTCAGAGGGCTGGCACAGGAGGGGCTGTGCGTCTTCAGCCCTGGCCTCTCGGCCCAACCAGCAGTGAGTGATTCCTTGCCCAGAGCCAAGGACCCAGAGGGGTGACTATGAGGGACAAGTGGGGTAAGGCCACAAGGAACCTCAGCTCCCAGACCTGTGCTTTGCTCACCCTCTGCCAAATGGCCCAGCCTGCTCCAGGGAGACCCCAGCACCCCCACCCCAGGGCAGCAGTTCTGGAGCTGCCCTAACCTTCCTCCCCAGCCCAGCCAGCTGCCCTCAGGCCTAGGGGCCAGCTCAAGAGGAAACTCAAGAGTGAGCCAAAGGCCCCAAAGCCTGGATTTAAGTCCCCAAAGCCCCACACCAGCTGTGTGGCCTTGGAAGACTTGCTTAACCTCTCTGAGCCTCAAGCACCTCGTACACACAATAAAGAGAATAGCAGTCCCATTTCGAGGACCACAAGGATATGTCTGTGAAACACACAGCAGGACCCGGCCCAACACTAGTGCCAGGTTACAGCAACGCCCTTAAAGGCCTTCAGAGCAGCCCACACCTGAGGAAGTCAGCTGAGTGGGGCAGCGCTCGGGGGCTTCCAGGAGACGGAGTCTGAAATTCAAACTCCAGGTTTCTTGTTCAAGCCTACATTTTGCCAGACAGTACCTGAGGCTGAAGGGACAGGGGCTTGCTCAGAGCCACAGAAGCAGGAGCTGTCCCTGATATGGGGCCTACCTGGGCCTTAAAACCCGTCTTGTTAGTGGCCTAGGGGACAAGCAGCCAAGGTGGCTCCCACCCCTGCCCTGGAAGCTTCCCAGGCTCAGGCTCTCTGCCAGGCCAGGGTGGACCTGGCCATGGGGCTGCTCCCAGAATGCTCCCCGGCCCCCTCCAGAATGCTCCTTGGCCCTTTCCCAGGTGCTCCGAGCTCCTGGTCAAGGTTCTCCAAAGGAGCCCCGTCCCCCGTTTCCACTCCAGCTGCGGAGGCTTAGGTGGGCAGCCCCAGTGGCCTCAGACACAGACAAGGCGTGTAGAGAGGCCTGGTTCCCCTAGCGCCCACCCTGGGCCCGCCCCGCCCCTTCCCTAGCAGAGCTGGACACAGACCTCATTCCCCCATGCCTGGTCCCCTTCCTTGTGGCCTCATTCTCTGGCCTCCATTCCCAGCTGACACTTCCTGGGGCTGGCCTGAAGGAGCCGCAGAGCCATGGCCCAGCTCCCCTCCCTTCCTGCTACCTTGTCCCTCCCCAGGGAGGGAGAACCGCCAGGGTCATCTCGCTCCCCACCTCTACTGTCCTCAGACACAGAAGCAGAAGTGGCTTGTTCTGACTGAGCAGGGAAAGTTTCAGGGGCAGACCAGTCAGAGTATTCAGAGCCCTTCAGTCAGGAAGTCCTCTCTTGAACCTAATCACTGCTGCCAGGCTGCCGACATGATTAAACCCCTTCTGTCACTGGCCCCTGGCCTACAATGGTAAGGGTCCCCTGGAAGTCCCTTCCAGGCTTTGGACCTAGACAAGCATGGGTCTGACTCCACCTCCAAAGCTGGATGGCCTTGGGCAAACTACCCAAACTCTCTGGGCCTCCACTGCTTCACCTACAAAAGGAAACAAAGGTAGGGGCCTCGCCTGCTCTGCCCCGACACTAACCCTGCAGACGCCACTCTCCCGGCAACAAGCTTCTGTAGCTCCCACTTGCCTTGACAAGCAAGGTTTCCCAGTCTGGCCACACTCTATTTCCTGCTTCCACCCAACCGTCCCGTCACCCCGCCACCCTCTCTCTGTCTTCCCAAGACCTAAAGCATACATGCCCAATGCTCGCAGCCAGGCCAGTGCTCCCTGCTCCAGGAGCCATCTGTGGTCGTGTCGGCCCACACTGGTCTTTCTCCAAGCTCTCCTACTCCACAGATTTGGCTCTTGCCATCTTCCACCCGGCAGCCAAGTTTTCACAAGCTCCCCAAGGCCAAGGGCCACCCACACGTACCAGCTGCTTGTTGAAGTTCTGGACACACTGTTCGAACTGCTCGTCCTTTGTCTCATCTGCCTTCCCCAGCTTCTGGAGGACCTGCCGGGGCAGAAGGAGAAGTGGAGAGTGTTACCTTGAGAAAGAAAGTGGCCAAACCAAGAGCCTCCGTCACCAACACCCCAGACCAGGGTCTGGGGCCCCTGGCTGACGTCACCCAGCCCAGGGTGCCGTCCCCGCTGCTGTGACCCCCAGCACGACATGTCTATAAAACACACAGGTAGCAGTGCCTGGCCCACATTTTCAAGGAATGGCAACTCCCTAAGGCCATCAAGTCTTGAGGCCCCCTCACCCTCCATCCAGGGCTGGATCCTCGGCCACGAGGGGAGCTTGGGACAGGCTTGCTGTAGGGACCAACGCCAGGAGGAGGGAGGCCTCAAAGGTAGCAGGAGGGACTGGGCACCCTCCTTGCTGATCTCACACTGCACCCCTGGGTGCTCCACCCCCACCCCGGCTGCTGAAGAGTGAGCTGAGCAGGAGAGGAGCCCAGCCCCGCCTCCCCGAGGGACCCCTCTGGGCACACGCAGAGCCATGCAAGGGCGCACACGGCCAACGGCCACAGGCTCTGCTCCCAGCTGGGAATCTCACAGGAGGACCCCCACCCCGTGACAAGACACAGCTGTCCCTCCTCAGCTGTACTGGGGAGAGGCGGGGGATGGGTGCGTAAGGGCAGGAAGCAGGCCCAGGCCAGGAGGGGGAAAGCCCTAGAAAAGCAGGGAGCCGGGCCAGGAAGCTAAGCAGAAGCCCTGACAGGACAGGCCGGCCCACCAGGGCCTCCCAGACCTCCCTCTCTGGGCCCTGCTCCCTCAGAGCCCAGAACTCGCCATGAGGGACAGAGGGGGGGGCAGGCAAAGGAGGCAAGCGGGGCCTGGTGCAGAGAGGACACCACCGTTCCGACATTCAGCACAGGCCTCTGCAGAGGCAGCGACCAAAATTCAATAAGGAGAAGGAAACGGTGGTGGGGGTGGGGCTGGGAGTGGGGGGAGAAGGTGGGCCCAGGGCAAAGGCGGGCCCTGTGAGCAGGCGCTGGCAGGTCATCACCGGCACGTCCTCCCTCTGAAGACCCGAGGCAGGCCACACTGCCTAGACGCCAGCTTTGCCCGCCCAGGGCTCAGACAGGGTCCTGGCCCAAGGGGTGCCCAGTGCTAGGACAAGCCAGGCCCCTTCCCACCCTGCCTGGCCCTTCCAGGGTTGGTGTGGCACCTTTACCCGGGAGGCTCGGCAAGGCAGCCGCTCTTGGCCCTCTCTGGCCAAGTGCCTGCTCTGTGCCAGCCTCAGGCATCTCGGCTGGGGCAGGAAATATGACTCAGACAGGGGTCCCTGGCCCCACACAGAGGGAGCCCAGGGTAGGGATTCCATCCAGGCTGGGCAGGCAGGGAAGACTTCCTGGGGGAGGTGGCAGCTCAGACAGAGGGGAGAGCTTGCAGCAAAGGCGAGGGGACCAGAGAGCTGAGGCACCTTACTGGGGAATTTCAGATTGCTCGAGGTAACTAGAGAGCTCACAGAAGATGCAGTGGGAAGGCGAAAGTGGCCGGCGGAAGGGCCGAGTGGGCTCTGAGGGCCACCACCAATAGCTTCATGCTACAACAGTCAGGACACAGCCCGTCGGGCACGCGGACATGGGTGCCAAGGGCTGATGCTGGGTCGAGAGGAGAAAACAAAAACGAAACCTCCGTGAGCAAGAAAATGACACTCTGCACGGTCGCCAGGCTCCCCACTGCTCCCCCGGCAGCCACCCCAAGCTGGGTCCCCCAGGAAGGGGGTAGATCAGGCAGGTACCTGCCTGGCTCTGCACTGAGACTGGACAGGTGACTGAGCCCCCACTCTCGGGTGCCACCCCACAGCCCCGCCACCACCAAAGAGAGAAATGGGTCACCAAATGGGAAAGACCTTCCAGAAGTCAGCAGGGCCACCAGGGAGAGCCAGAGGCTCCCAGGGACAGGTCAGGGCCTGGCAGACCCTCAAGGCAAGAGGAACAGGCAGGTGGCCCCTTCCAGCCCCTGCTCTCCTTCTCCCTGAAGAGACAGATGCACGTAGTCAGCAAAGGGTCCCCAGTCCGCACCCGGCCGTCAAGGCTCCCGAGGTGTACAGAGACATGGACATAAGCCCAGCCCAGCTCCCGGATACTGCTGTGTGCTCTGCCCAGACAGCTGGAGCCACGGGGGAGATCTTCCAGCCTTAAGAGAGGTCAGTCAAGATGAAAATCCACCCAGCACCCTTTTAAGAAAAGGGAAACCTATTCTCTGAGCTTCACGTGCCACATCTGTGAAACAAAGAGAATATTAGCACCCACCTGAAGGATTACAAAGATCACGTCTACAAAATACGCAGCAGTGCCTGGCCCACAGCATTCAAGGGATGGCAACTCTCTAAAAGGCCTTCAGAGCAGCCTTCACACAACTGGGGCTGGGCCTGACACTGCCAGCCCTCACTCCAGGTCCAGACTGATGGCGTCATAGCACGCTAGACAGAAGTCACACACATGCACACTGCATGTGCACATGGCAAACTCCTTACGCACCCTTCGAAACGTTACTCAGGCGACACCTCCTGTGTGAAGCTGTCCCTGGCCTCTCCCTCCCTCAAAATACTCTGTACCACTCAGGACCTGGGACCTACTTTCCTCACTGCTGTGTGACTGAGTGTCCACCTGGCATCCCCACCCCACCCACAGGCACAGCTTGAGGTCAGGGACAGTGTCCCAGTAATCTCTGTGTCCCCAGCTCCCACACAGGGCTAGGCATAGGACAGACACACAAGACCGGTGGCTTCTGCTCATCTGAACCGGGGGCTATGAGGGCAGAGACCTGACTTTAAACAAAACACCCACTTCTCAGCCCGTTTCCTCCCATGAGAAGTGGGAGATCGTATGCACAGAAGGCACTCAGCCCTGAAGGGTGGAGGGGTGACAGGCACGGGGGCTGAGCCAGGCTCCCCGCTCCACGCTGCCTCAAGCGCTGCCCAACCTGTCCACACTTCAGTCCTCAACTCAGAAGTGGGAGTAGGAACGGTGACCACAGCGGGGCGGAGGCCCAGGGGGGCACCCAACAGGTCTACGCCGGCCCTGGCCTGGTGAGTCCTCACTGCACTGCCCGGGTGTTAAAGGGAAGGGAATGAGGGCATGTGGCCTGGGGTCCCGTCATCAAGCAGCTCTCCGTGTGGCCACCGCAGGGAAAAACAAGCTGGGCACCGCCTGCCCCAGGACAGGGACCGGAACAAAATCCCCATCTTCACTGACTGCGGCTTCCTCTTTCCCCTCCGTAACTGGGACTCCTGGCACGCCACGGCTGCTGGCACGGAGGCCTTTCTGACAGGCCCGCAGGTGCCCAGGCCACGACCACTCCCCTCTGCCACCTAAACGCTGCTCAGCCACGCCAGGACCTGTGTCCACCCTGGGCGGGGGCACCAGGCTGCTCTCTGCAGCCCCCGGCGCGCCCCCAGGAGACACCCACTCGCTCTGTCACTCACACGCTCGCACTCAGAGTCCTCTGCATGCTGCGGGGAAGCCGCAGCCAAGCCGCGGGGTCCAGGGGACACATCCTCCACCCCATCCACTCGGCACCTGCTCCTGGGGCCTCCCCTGTGCCAGGCCCATGGACAAGCCACTAAAGCACGCAGGGGGCCCTGGGTGTCAGGAAGGGTCTGGCCCAGCAGGGGCTCGGGGAAGGCGGGACAGCTGGGCGGTTTTGAAGGAAGAGCGGGAGTTGGGTAAGGGGAGGGGGAGGGGGCTGGCAGCCGGGCCAGCACAGTGCGGAGCCCCAGGCACTCGGTCCCATCTACACTCGCCACACACTTACCACACGTCTCACTTTGCAACGAACAAACGGAGGGAGCCTTTGATAATGTGACAGAGGCCAGGGACATGGGACCCGCCCCCACCCGGCTGTGAGCACAGAGGCCCAGGCAGCGGGAGGGAGGGACGGGACGACCGTCCAGGAAGCCTTAAGGCTCCACTCCACTCCCCTACCAGAGCTTCCTCTCACCGCATCCTCAGCTTGAGGCCAGATGTGAGTGGGGCCGGAAGGCCTCGGAGGGGACAGTCCAGGGCAGGGCAGGGAGGCAGGGGCAGGCTGCAGGGACAGCAAATGGGTGCCCCCATGGCCAGCTCCAGAACCTCCTCCTCCTGCCCCTCCCAGCCCCCCCACATGGCCTTTGTCATGGCCCAGTGCGTGCACAGAAGGCTCTGGGGCAGCCGCTTCCCGTGGGCACAGGGAGCCCTGCCGAGCCCTCCAACAGCCCCCACACGGCAGGCAAGCCCCCAGCACACCAGCGAGTCACGGGGCCCAGGCCAGTGGACGGCCACCGAAGCAGAGGGAGGAAAGGCCCCCCAGGCCCGTCTCATTTGAACCAGGAGCAGCTCACCACTTACTCCAAACACCAAGCACCTCCTCCCAAGATAAGGCCTTCACCGCCCTGCGACAGACGGCAGGTGAGCACAGACAAATCAGGACACACAGCCTGCGGCCATCCAGGCATGCAGAAGAGCGTCGTGTGGCTCCCAGCTGGGCCAGGCTCTGGCAGTCCCCCCTGGGGCCTCTGACCCCTCCCTCAGAGCCCCCTGCACCTGTGGGGACACAGGCCCTCAGTCTGCACAGCATGGCCCAGGCGGGGATATGCACCATCCAGACGCCAAGGCCCCAAGTGAGGCAGGGACCATGCTCCCAGGCAGCCCTGGTCCTGGGTTCCCAGCCTGGCAGTGAAGTGGGGGCTCCTCTACCAGCCTGCAACACCCCGCATCTCTGCTGTCAGTGGCGGTAGAGCCGGGCGCACCCCAGGCCTCACCCTGAGAGTTCCCATAACGCCAGCGCGCGCGCGCGCGCACACACACACAAACACACGAGCACGCACACAGAAGGGAGGCCTCGCCCAGACTCTCCCACCATCCCACAGGTACCCCCCACCCAGCTGCTGAGACCCCCAGAAAATGCATCGGGCCTTCACCTTCCTCATCATCTTCTCCCACACCTGCCCCGCTGCTGTCTCAGGAAGGGTGGGTGCAGAGTGAGCCCCGCCCGGCACAGGGCAGCTGCACCTCCCTCTTCCTCCCAGCAGGACCTGCGGCTGGGGACCACAGGACAGGATGCATGTCTCATGCCTCGCACCCCTCGCCCCTGCACCGAGGCTCAGCAGGCAGGCAGATACAGACAGACACATGGGAAGGCCGTTGTGAGACACCCAGCCAGGCTGTCCCTGGGCCCAGTCCTGAGGGACACACCTCAAAAGACGGGAGTGTGGAGGAGCTCCCAGAATGGGGCCAAAGGCCATACTTGCCCACCTGCCTGCGGGTTCCAGGCTGCTGACTGACACCCTGGGGTTTCCTCTCTCCTGGCCCCTCCCTCTGCACCCTCCCACGCACAGCTCAGGTCAGCCAAGCTGGGGAACTGTGGCTGACAGCACAGAGCCAGCCTCCTGGTTCCTTCTGCCCTGACGCTTAAGGGGCCTCTCCCAGGAAGACAGAGGGCAGGGTGGCCAGCTACAGGTCCCACCTGCCACCAGCTCTGAGGCCTTGCGGGGAGTTTGCTGGAGAGGCAAGAAACATCAGAGGAAACCCTGTACCGAGGGCAGGGTCCACATGGGCACCGGGCAGGGGAAGGGGTGTGAGGCCCTCCCGCCTCTCCGTCCTGCCCCAGAGGCCACCCACTGTCTGGCCTTGGAGGCTGGGGCAGTGGTGGTGAAGGGGTACCAGGGGAGTCTGGAGCCCCCAGGGGCAGAGTGGCCCAGCCCTGGGACAGTCTTGCAGACCCCACAGTCACCAGGCCCCAGCTCCCAAGCCCCCCAAGCTGCCCCTGCTCCCAGCAGGCAGGAGCCCTCTCTCCTGGCTGCTGCTGGACCTTCCTGCCCTCCCCTGGAGACGAGTGCCTGCTGCCCCAGTGATCGCCCAACCCTGGAGTGGCAGCCACCAACAGTCCAGGTGCCATCGGGAGCCACAGAAGCACCGACAAGAAGGCAGAGGGAGGAAGAGAGGTTCTGAGCCGCCTCGCTGCATGCCCCTCTCAACTTCTTATTTTGAAAATATAAACCTCTAAAGAAGTTGAAAGGACAGTACAAGGGACTGCCATCAACCCTTCACCCGGAGTCACCAACCAATGGTCACCACTTGGCCACGCCTGCTTTTCTCCATGTATAAACAGTCTGGCTCACTGGTGTGTTTGTCCACCGTCGGAAAGAAAGCTGCAGACATCAAGAGCCTTCACCCCCAAGCACCTCACCCTAAACACTTCAGCAGGTTTCCTAAGAACAAGATCATTCTCCTAAATCCCATAATACCATGAGTGCCCTCTATACATCCAATGTGCATTCACTATTACGTAACGTACGGTCTATACTCAAATGCCCCTCGTCCCCTGAAACGTCCTTTACGTCTGGGTGGCTTGTGTTTTGATCTGGGATCGAATCACGGCTCACACAGTGCTTTTGACTGTCATGGCTCTCATCCCCTTTAATCCAGAATATGTCCCCACATACCTATGTATCAGTTTTGTTTATTTTTTGCCTTTCGTGATATTGACTTATTGTAACAGCACAGCCCAATCCTCTGGAGAATGCGCCACACTCCAGATCCATCTGACGTTTCCCAGCGACTGAGCTCAGCTGAGCGCTGCTCTGGCCGGGGGCACTGTGAGCGGAGGTCGGGCCTTCGACTGCACACGACAGACGGCCCGACGGCTGTGCTAAGCTCAGCCGCTCAGTCTGAGTTGTGTTTGCCAGATTTCTTGGAAATGAAGGTAACTTTTCTCTTGGTAACTAGTCATTTGCAGGGTGATCGAGCCCAATAACTGTTGTCCCAGTGTCTTTGGCCTCCATTAATGCTTTGCTACCCAAAGCGGGGTCCACCAACCAGCCGCATCACAGTCATCTGAAAGCCTGACAGGGATGAAAAAAAATTTCGGACCTGCTGAACCACAGTCTTCACCTTAACCAGCCCCGCAGCGCGCTGCGTGCAGGCAGCAGTGCGAGCAGCACAGCCTCCTCCTCGTGGCCAGAGCCCAGTGTCATCCAGCCTCCTCCCCGTGACCTGGCATTCTGCAGACGCGCTCCTGCTGGTCTTGCCTTTGTGGGGAGGGCGGCAAGGGTACCCCTGTGCACTCATGCCTTCGTTTCGCATTCACTGCTTTTCTGATGCTCGAAGGTCCCAAGCGGGACCAGGGGGAGATTTTGGACACGTCCCCATTGGTCCCCGGGCACTACCACATGCTCCAGGCTCAGTCTGAGCACCACCTGGCATCCTCAGTGGGCATTTAATCTTCAGCTTGTGCCTTGAGCTGCAGATTAGTGCCCCTACTTTAGAGATAAGAAAAGAAAGGCTGACACACTAAGGGATTCGGCCACACAGCTATGAAGGAGCAGAGCCAGGATTCTGTGGCTTTGTGGTGGCCGTGAACATGCGTCGCTCCCATCTGTCTGCTGTGGGAAGTGAGACAGACCACGCCAGCAGCTGCCCCCTGGGCCGCTGACAGTGTTCAGGTGGAGGCCGCCCCACCCGTGAGACCGCGCAAGCTCCAGGCAAGCTCCCTGCCTCCTCAGAGCCCAGTGAGCTCACAGACACAGCAGCACAGCTCCACCCCTCAGCGTGGCAATGCCTCCCCCAGAGCCTGGCGCTTCCACTGGTGACAATTCAGGCCTGGCTGCAGACCAGAGCTGCTGCTGCACCCTTGGGTTGGGAGGGAAGGGCACCCAGGAGAAAGGGGCCAGAAAGAAGGGCCAGGCCTCCCTGGGAAAGCTGCAGAGCGCACCAGCCCCAGCTGTGGCCACAGACCCCCACCTGGGAGCACAGCCCGGGGTGTTGGGGGCTCAGTGCTGGAAGGCAGGTCCAGAACACACAGCAGAGTCCCGGCCAGTGAAAAACCTGCACCCATCAGGCTTCGCCTTCCAACTCCCCAAAGGCACAATGACTTTTTAAAATTGTTTAGTTGCCGGCCTTCGGCAAGAGCCAGGGAAGCATTCCGCCCCCAGGAGGCAGGAATGCCCCCCACTCTGCAGACCCCACAGGCACGAACTCGGTGTGCACACACACAGGCACCCCCAGATGTGAGTGACCCTCACACACCCTCTGGTTGCCCCTGGGCACAGTATGAATTTGGCAGAAACCACGAAGGAGCCACAGAGCTGGGCAAGGGGCAGAGCGGAGGCCGGGGGAAACTGTGGACGTAACCCAGAGTGAGGAGGGGAGCTGGAGATAGAACTAGAGACAGGGAAACCGACGCGAGCCCAGGGTGGCGAGGGAAGGGCCCAGCGCCTTGTGGGGAGCAGAGAGGAACCTCCCACCCCAGCTCACACATCAGGGCTGCCCCAAGAGGGGGACCCAGGCCGGGGCCTCAGTGCCCTCCCTGGGGTCCCTCTGCACCCCACTCCCCCAGGCTGGCTCTGGGGGCCAGCCGTCTGTCAACCTGGCTTCCCCACACTCTGGAAAGGACCCCTCCCCCTCAGATTCCCCCTCTCAGCCATACAAGGGCCCCTTGGTCCCAGCCAAGGAGGGCCTGGCACCTGCCCCCACACCCCCACCAAGCTCACGGTGCAAGGCGTGACCCCCAGGGAGCCGCTCAGCCAAGGACTCACCTCCCGGGGGTCCCACCACCCTCGACTCCCCTCACAGCTGGGCTGGAATCACCAGGCCACCCTGAGGTGGCAGATGTTCGCGACATCTGAAAGATGAAGAAACTGAGGCTCAGGGAGGTCACTCAGCTAATGAGCAGCAGAGCCAGGACCCCAACCCCATCAATTCCAAAGCCCAAACTCAACTGGTGAGTCACCAGCTAGGGTGCACAGAAGCCCGGGAGGAGCAGGCAGTGTCTGGGGTTTCCTGCAGAAGATTCGCACTCCATCTTGCTGCGTTCCGAAGACAGAAACGGCAAAGGAAACACTTCTGTGACGTGACCATACAGAGACAGTTTGTGGATTAGAATGCAAAATTTGCAAGGATTTTTGCAAGGAAATACAAAACTAGTAAAACATTGCCAGGGCGCTACTGACCACCTGAGGCTGGGCAGCCCCCTGCCCAGGACGCTCCCGGCCTCACCCCCACAAGGCTATCTGTCATTTTAACAAGTCCTTGTGCCCAGAAGTTGCTGTGTTGACAGAGACGCACGCTGTTCTGTGGGCCCCTGGTAAGAACAGCTGACCGAGGAAGCCAACTGGCCTCTCTTGGGAGACTGTCACTCTAAAATGATCATCTCCTTCCTCTTTTTAGTGATTTTTCCCTTTCCTTTGTGAAATACTGGGGGAAACAAAAAGTGGCGTTCGGTTTTCATTCTTACATCCTTAATTGAATAAAAACTTGGCCACCAATGTCAGCCCCACAACGATGCCTTGAAATGTGACAGGTTGGTCAAAAATCAAGGTACCAAGAGCCTGGCTACCCTCCCAGCCCTGCCTAGCCTTGGGGGCCTTTTCTGGGCCCTTCCCTCATCAGAACCCCCAGGGCTGGCAGCATGACCCCACCCCGAGAAAGACGGGGGGAGGGAGGGGGAGCTACGGTCTCCTCCTCCATGCCCACCTCTCCAGTGGGAAGGGAGGGCTCCGCCCCAGGACAGGAGCATCCAGCTGCCTCCCCTCCTCTCACCCTGCCCAGGGAGCCTGAAATTCCAGCCATCTCAGCAGATGAGCCCGTGGCCGGTGCAGGGGGGCCATCTGGACCCCAGAGGAGGGGGTCAGCGAGGTTGGGCTAGCTAAAGCCAGGGCAGGAGGCGACAGCACAGTGGGAGCCACTCCTCTGAGAAGGAGGTGTCCTGCAAAGAGGAAACTGAGGCTCATAAGGTCAGGGAAGCAATGAGCTAAGTTTGCACACGGCCCGTGGCTCCCAAGGAGAAACTGACAAGCACCAGGGCTCTGGAGGGTCCCCCCTAGTCATGACTGCTGTCCTCCCCTCAGGGACCACACCAGGCTGAGCCCATCCTCGGAACCAGATGCCCACCAGTGGGTAGGACGGTGTCAAGAAGGGTCAGGACCACCCAGACCACAGGGAAGCAGCCAGCCTCGCCCTGCCGGCCGGCCGCCCCAGCAGCCTGCCCTTCGGTGAAAGGAAGGAGCTTCTCGCAGCCTCCGGCTATGGGCCACGCTGCTGCCCCTCAGTAGCCCCCACTTGATTTTGCCCCTCTCAGCCCAGATCCAACGGCCCCTCCACAGTGAGGGGTCCCCCTCCCGCACTCCGGAGCCGGTGGCTAGGGTGGCTCATTTCTGATGCCCTCCTCAGCGCTGGCACTGGCCGAACATGCAGGGCCCCTCACAGCTCAGTGCCCGGAGAGGGGCACAAAGCACAGGGCAGGTGCAGAGCAAGGGCTGCCCAGCCGGATCCCACCCAGTGCGGTTCCTCCCCTGTACTCCCACCCCATGAGGGGCCGCCGTGCACCCAGCCTGCTCTGTAAAGCAGCAGGGCAGGAGCGGTGGGGAGGGGAGTGGATGCTGCTCCAGGGAGGAGCTCAGGGAAGGGACAGCCGAACAGACCTGATGAAGGAGCAAGGCACAGGCTGTGCGGAGGAAGAGGGTGCCAGACAGAGCGCATGGCCAGTGCAAAGGCCCCGAGGTGGGACCAGGCTGGGGTGTCCACAGAATGGCAAGGCCACTGTGGCCAAGAGGGGGTGAGAGGGCAGGTGCAGGATTAGGAGCCCTGAAACACCAGGTGCCAGGTTTCATGGTGAGCTCCTGGCATGATTCATCCGTCAATCCCTCCATCACCGCATGAAGGAAATACTGTTATATCCCCACTCTGCAGATGAGAAAACTGAGGCATTGCTTTAAAAACTCCCCAGGGTCACATTGTCAGCTAGGGGGCAGCCAGGCTCCCAGCCCCGAGCTGGGCTCCAGAGGCGAAGTGCCGCAGCCACTGCGCAAACCACCTCGGCAGCCAGGGCACGGCCGCGGAGCGCCGGGCCCCTCGAACCCAGCGTGGAATGGGGGACTGGGGACCAGCGAGCCATTTGGTCTGACTTGCAGCGTGACAAGGTCCCAGGCTGCTGTGTGGGGACATATCCCCAGAGAACGGCGGGGTAGGGGCCCACTGAGAGGGTGACTGCAGTGACCCACGCGAGAGGCCACACTGGGTTGGGCAAGGACAGCAAATGGTGAGAAGCGCTCAAAGATGGGGGCACCAAAAGGGGAGTGAAGGAGATTCCAGGTTTTGAGCAACTAGAGGGAAGGAGCTGTCATCACTCAATGACACCCCAGGGGGGGCAACTGGGGGGTCCCCAAAGATGTCAGGGCGGGAGGGGGGGACACAATGGCCAGGAACCCTGGGGCACCTGCTACACACCATTCCCCACCCACCTGCCCCTCAGTTCCTCCCACTCCAGGTGACCAGCTCGGGGCAGTGACCAGCTCGGGGCGTCTAGTCTGGACAGCTGGCCAGGGACCCCTTCTGGTGGGGACGCTGCCAGGGCAGGAGGCACAGGTAGCAGGCCCCAGCTGCACAACCCTGGGCAGGTAACTTCACCTCTCTGGCCGGTTTGGTCTAATCGTAACACGGAGCCCCGAACTCCCTCAAGGGGCTTCAAGGAAGAAGTGTGACTGTGTAAGCAAGGGGGCCCAGCGGGCCGCTGCCCCAACCCTGCCCTGGGTCCCCCCCACCCAGCCCACACAGCCTCCCCGTCCTGCACCCGTGCACCCGCCGCCATGGCTCACTGGCTTACCCGGCGTTCCTCGGGGGAGCAGACACCGCCACCCCTTCCTCTCCCAGACCAAGCTCCCCTCGGCAGCCTCCTCGCCCACAGCTCTGCAAAGACCCCACCTGGGGGCCGCTCTGCAAAGACCCCACCTGGGGGCCGCTCTGCAAGCCCCCACCTCATTTCCTAAGGGGGCCCCCTTGGGAAAACGGTAAATCCATAAAAGGCTTGTGGAAATCAGCCATCAGCAGCTGAGACTCTCAGCCACAGGAGGAGGCCTCGGCGGACGGCCCACGCCCCACTGTGCCAAGCCCATGCAGGGAGGGCGCAGCCATGGCATGTGAGGGACCCAGGGCGACCCTCTGGCCACTTCTGCCGAGCTGGGTGGGACCTGCTGAGGACAGCCTGTCTCCACATGCGCACACCCCACCCTTGGCCCCAGCCCTCCGCCCACCTGTCCCTCCACACAAGTGTGGGTGCTATTCTCAGCCCAGGCTCCAGGACGCCGGCCATAAACCGGGGTGGAATCTGCTCCTCCAGCCCACCCGCCTCCCACCCTCGTCACCTGCTTCTGCTTCCTGAGCTTGGTGGAGGAACAGCCTGTGTGGGGGAGGAGCAGCCCCGGCCAGGGCAGAGCTCAGGGCTGAGCCAGGGTGACAGCTCAGAGCCCAGCCAGGGGAGGGCGAAGGCCCTGCCAGCACCCAACCTGCCTTGGGGCCAAGCTGCGTCTGGGCCGGGGAGGGGCGGGGGAGGGCAGTTGGCCACAGGTGGCTGGGCACCCCCACAATCTGCATTAGGAAGGCCTGGCTCCCCGGCCACGGCTGGCCCTTCACATCACCTCCTCCAGGCAGCCTTCTCTGACTCCACCCCAGGCCCGAGGGGCTCGCCTGTTCCTCTGGGCTGGCTGGGCCCTTTGTGTGTCTGCTCCTGTCCAAGAAGCTCAACCTAAATGTGCAACCTGGTTATTTATTCATTAATCAGAGTCCTCAGTTTCCACATCCGTGACACTGGAGCTGTGAAATGGTGCCTACCAGGGATAAAAATGTGTTTATTTAAACGCATCGCTGGTATTATTTTGGATATTACTGTTGTCATTTTTGTTATTCAAAGGAGTGACTGCACAGAGTGAGCTTCCA